>JAJLUR010000017.1:35066-69382 GCA_030674225.1 Blastobotrys terrestris | reverse complement strand
CCAGCTGCCGGTACAAATTCACCCCCAGTTTATGTCTATCCGTTCATTGCACCCTGAGTCGCCAATTTACCCGAATAAGGCCGGATAAAATCAGATACTATAATTCTCTCGGGTAAATTGCAAAAGCAGTGTAACTCGAAGTGCCATGCATCCCAACCTCATTTTCTTTCAAAGTCACTTCACTCCCAAGATTTTCGTCAAATATACAGATTCATAAGCCAAAAAATCTCTTTTGCTTTATGCTCTCATAGCTATGGCATAGTAACTATGCTTAGCGATGCGTACACATATGGATATGCATATCGAAAATTCAGTTTTGAAAGTTGTCTCAAACAAACAAGTCAACAGTATATATAGTACTCAATATCCCAGTACCTGTCTATATATTAAGGTCCTTTCTCATTTGTTCCAAAAGGAGTATAAATGGAAAGCCCCCTTTTAGAGGAACGGCTAGATAGCGAGATTATGTAGCTAGTGTGCCATTGTGCGCGGCTGGTGATTTATCGATAGAAATATCATCTGAGCACCTCCGTGTTGGATACACGACAATGGGAATCGTAGTTGGAAGTTGTCTACAGTACATCCCATATGCAATGAGTTCCTTGGAATTATGAATTATAGTCATGATCGAGATGGGTTACTTTCACTAAGACCTGCGGACAAGGCAAAATATGAGGTAATACCTGGAGATCAAGACGTTAATAATGATCGATTATTACCTTCCTTTTCTGAATTGAATATAACTGAGCTTCGTACTAAAAATTCTAGGATCTTCGAATATATTGGAAACAATCACGGGGACGCTTTTGACACTGTATCAGCGCTACTGGGTTTTTGTATGTTTCCAAGAAACTTCATGGGTTGGTCCCTCACAGAATATTACAATCAATTTTGGAAACGCTGGTCTGCTATCAGCGGTGACCTTTTGAATTATGTAATCATCTCTTCTCCTCTAAACAGTATCCTGACCTCATTTAGCACAGAAGTTCAATTACCTAATTTATATTTCCAATACTTTCTCTGCAAGACTGAATGTATTTCTGTTATTCGATTTACTTACTCCTTCCAGGTACTAACAAGGATCGACTAGGAAGAAATTCACCAAGATCAGTATAACGGCAGGCGCCAACCGCACTGGGTGAATATGGAACCCTTGGGAGCTCATTAACAATTCAGCTTGGCAACCATGAATTGGCTGTTGTTTGCGTCCAAAAAAGTATCCCACGGTTGGTAGGTGGAAAGATCTCGCAGTTATTATAGGTCAGTCCCATAACACAGATATCTGAAACATGCGCCTTTGTGAAATTAATTCCGTTGCATAGCGTCCCTGAAGATCCAAACGGTCAAGCTCAATTAAATTAGCTTTCAAGCTCCCTGAACCTCGCCATAGAGAATGGAGACAAGGGTTAAATAGCCCCGCTGATCGGAACAAGAATTTAAGGAAATTCAACCCTGCAAAAAAAAAGATGGTGGCTGGTCGTAAATAAAAATTTTCTTTTTTTTTTTATTATTATTGTTCCCAGTTGGTTCCCATTGTTATATTTTGATAATACGCACCTCAGTCATATATTGGGTGGCTAGCTCACAAGTAACCCCACTGGTTGTCTACATTGTAAATACTTTGGTTCCGTTAAAAGATTTCATTTTGATCCCGATAAAAAAATAGCATGGGAAGGCTGCCTTCTGAACTATGGGTGGAAATATCAAAGTATTGCGACACCGATGCATTACTCCCACTTCGAGCAAGCAGTGTTGAATTGAAAAGGATCGTCGATGAGCTTGGTGTTCTTGAAAGCTCACTGGTTGTTGAAGACGATGAAGTTATATTGGCGTTTCCATACCCACAGGGACGGGTAATCAAGAGCCTGCATTTGGATGACTTTGATCTGCAGGATGAAAACGGTTTAGCTTTTTGGATCCTTTCTGTCACGCATTTTGACTTCCATTTTGGACACAATCTAGATTCATATAGGATGTTGGGATCAGTTCTGAAAACGTTGGAAGGTCGACGAAAGGCAATAAGTCGTTTCTCGCTTAGCTTCGGTTTTCGCAGCGGCTATCAGCAGTTTGATCATTTCCAGCTAAAAAATTGTATCAATCTTGTAACTAGCTGTTCTGCGCATTTTCCAGTGGAGGTGTCAATCGGCTCTCTATATTCGGCCATCGACCAGGTAGACAAGGTCTTGATGGGTCACAAGTTCACGAAGTTAAACATAACGATACCGTCGGGGTTGAATGGTAGGCCACCATGGGAATGGATTGTTTTCACTGGAGGTAATGAAATAGAATGTCTTGCCTTACATGGAGCAAGCGAGTTTTCAACGATCACAGGGTGGCTGCAAAATGTGAATATCGGCATGCTCATTTTAAATGGGACACCCATTACTTCCTTGGAACAATTGAAAAGTGTGACTGGACTTAGTCAGAGCGAGACTATAGATGAGGACGGTGATGTTATGATTTCTTGAGCTACTGTAAACGGATCGGTGAAATAATAGCCAGCTTGGATACACTGTAGTGGTATGCTATGAGGTGTCGAAGGCTGTACACTACATATGAACAGCTAGAATGGCCTGAAATCAACATTCTACGCTCCAACACTAGACCTCTTTGCGTATAGAGAACGAACAAAAAGAAAAAAAAAAAAAAAAAGAGAGAGAGAGACGTAACACTAACACTAACAATAGATGAATAGATTTTTCGTTTTAACGTTGAACTGTATAAAAACTGATCCCACATGCGGCTGTGGAGTGTTATTTTGCTGCATGCGCGGAGAAAGCATATCACATACTCGTCTTAAATATCTGCGGTCACAGTCGTTTCTCAGGTTCTCTCTCATTTTTTTTTTTATTTTTTTAAATTTTTTGGAAAGGATGGAAACAGTGGCCTCACTGTTACGCATGGCTGTGGCATCACCACGAAAGCAGTATGTAGATGAAAGCGGGACGTATGATCTAGCATATGTGACGGATAGAGTGATTGTGTGCTCCATGCCTACGACAAGCAATCTGCGAACATGGTACCGAATTCCAGCTGAAGAATTACGAGCGCTGTTGATACGGAAACACAAGAATCATTGGAAAGTCTGGAATTTTCGAGCTGAGGGTCAGAACAGCTATGACGCAGCGGATTTTGATTACCGAGTGGAGTGGTTCCCTTTCCCGGATCACCATCCTCCGCCGTTCCGATTCATACCTGAGTTCATTAAAACAATTGACAAATTTCTGGCTCTTAATGAAGATAACGTAGCTGTTCTACACTGCAAGGCAGGCCAGGGCCGGTCTGGAACGATGGCATGTGCGTATTTAATGTCGTCCACTGGGATGACAAGAATGGAAGCCATTGGAGTTTTCACCAAAAAGAGGATGCGTCCGGGATTTGGTGATGGTGTGGCCATCCTCAGTCAACGCAGGTATCTGAACTATGTTGACAATTGGCTGGAGATTGGGCGACTATACCATAATGGAATGCTCGTTGAAATCAAGCAGGTTGTGTTGTACGGCGTACAGTTGGAAAACCTCCAAGTCAGTTGCAACACCTTCAGCGAGAATGTGCTGAAGATTGTTCCGCGTTATGTCTTTACGGAGAAAGATGTTGTCCCGCAGGATGACGTTAGCATCACAGTTCTACAGCCCAGCAACCTCAAGTTATACATGGGTCCGGATATCCAGCTCTCGTTTGTGCACACGAAAAACACCATCCCGATTCCAAACTCCACTTCGTATATTTGGCTCAACAGTTTCTTTGAAACATACGTGTACAAGCGATGCCATTTCCGAGCCCAATGGGAAGAGCTGGATGGGTTCATCGGCACCCACAAGAGAGGCAAGCGGGCGTTCAATTCCGTCGAAGTTACTTGGAACGTTGTTAGTAAGCTTCCGTTTGAAGTTCAATTATGATTTTTTATTTATTTGACTCCCACCGCTTCTTTTTCTTTTTTTTTTTTTTTTCTCCGAAAATAATCTAAAGGGTCCTTTGAAAGGTTTCGCATATCGGTAGTCCTGTTGGCTAATAACGGCTAATCTAATATTCCCTACACATGGAGAAAACGCGCGTAAATCTCTTCATATTCTTCATAGAATCAGACAGCTCTTAATAGCACAAGAGGAAAAACGAAATAAAAATAAATATTCTCTACGTCAGCCGCCCTTGACTTCATTGGCAATCTTATCTTGGGTGCCCTTCACGATTTTTTTAACCAGCTCCAGCGCGGACGAGTTGCTTTTATCCGCTTTGCACGTCTCAGGGGTATAGGGAGGATCTATGCGCACTTCGTCAAACACAATGATTGACTTCTCATGCCATCTAGCCGGCAGCGTCTTGTAAATAGCATCGAATACCATCTGTCCCTCTCGGCTAACGCCGACACCTTGTGTTAGCTTGAGTTCTCGGGCTTTTTTGACAGCATCTTCTTCCCTCTTTTTCGCTGCAGTGAGTGAAACAGGTCCAATAGCGGGCTCCAAGTTACTAAAGGCTTTTTGTGCTCCCCCACGGTTCCCAAGACCCTTGGGCTTATCCAACACTGTAATATTCTTGATAAACGACGTCTTGATTATTCTATAGTCGCAAGGAGTCTGTTTCTTGTTTTTCCCTTCCACTTCTTCTGCTAGGGTGATCGTGTTTGTGATCTGGCAGAAGGCATAAACTTTCCCAATGATCGTATTGTCCAGAATATTAGTCACCTTGACCCTGAAAATGAGAGTTAGCATTCGTCACCTATATATTTCTTAAGCAAACGCTTCTACTCACCTCAAGCCGACCACCCAATCCAGCGAGTTCATTTTACAAGTCCTGAATTGTTGTTGTTGTGGCTCCTGTTCTGTCGATGCGACCTTCGCTCGGAGTTTATTTTTCGTCAGAGTTACGTTGGGAGAATTACGGCACCGCCACACAGCCGCCCTCAACAGCCACACCCACCTAAGAAATAAGGAAACGTCCGACTATCACTAGTGAATTTAAGGTATGCATATATAAACATAAGACTACAATTCCAGCTGGTGTCGCACCGCCAATTTATGATTGAGTTCCATATGCATATGCATATGTTGTCTAAATATTTCTATGACATTTGCATATCATATAAATATATATGTAAGGGCCATGATCTATGCATATACATGTGCATATGCACAGATTGGCCCTTGGTGAAATATGCATAGTTAATAAATCTTTAATCAAGTTGAGTCTGAAACTATTGTGTTTGCAGGATTTTAGCTTCCAAATCAAGGTAATAATGTTAATAATTTTTGCTGGAAAAATGTGAGCTTGTATTAATCCCTAAATTTCATTTTTGCTTAGTCGTATATTTTTGTTTATGCCGAGTCAAATTGCTAGAAATATGATCATCTGGTTAGCTGTCTCGATGTCTTGTTTAGTTAATACTATACCACCGTTTATATTTTATATGGTTACTTTTTACTGTAATAGGTACACCCTACCAATAGTATAGGTTTTTAATCTACGTAATCTGTTTGCTTTCTTTCGGTGTTTGATATCAGGTGATGAGGTACGGCGGTTCTTCCGCCATCTCATCGGATCCACTTTGACATTTAATCTCGTTCATTCGGCATTTATGGGACATTCTCAGAGCTGCGCTACCTAAATCTTTAGGTTTATGGTTATACAGTTTGTTTTAATATAAAAAATTACACACAATCTTACGATTAGACCTGAGAGATTAGTCTAACACTATCAACTCGTTGTCCAGCAAACTAAAAGTCTGCAGTTAAAATAACCCCAAATTCAGGGTCCCGCGTGTCGAAACTCACAAGTTATCCTATCGATGGTTCTGAGCGGAATAGCGATAAATGAATTCGAAACTCCGCCGTCCGGTATTCGATTTTACCGCCCAATTAGAAAGTCTGGATCCACAAATTGTCGCTGTAGTATTGTTGTAACCCAGACTTTACAATTATGACTCCACAAATATATCATAGGTAGACAGCAGGAGTAAATACTGGCATGATGTTTACTGCACCATTATTCAAATGAACGGAATTCAATAGTATTGAAATACCTAGGGACGTTATTAGGGTCACTCTTTTTTCTTTCCAAGTGCGACGGCACATCTATATAAGAGAGTTTGCATTAAGTTTACTACCCTCTTGAGATGACTCAATGCGGCAATGCTTTATTATTATTATTATTATTATTATTTTTATTTTGTCTTCAGGGATGCTACGGAACCTGTTGAAAGTATTCTTGAGACACGCCATTATATCAGTGTTGCCATTGAAACTGTGGGTTCCTTAAACACTACAGGGACGAACCAACGATACCATTGGAACAAAATGTAGATCATAACACAGAAATATCCCAGCTGTACCGTCCGTGTGACTGTGCCCCGTACATTGAGTCAATTGCTGTGCCCATCACTTCCTGCAGCTAACCCATCAAATAATCCACCTTGAATACAGAACACCCAATGCGAAATCTGTTGATTGGAACTCTTTTGGCCATGGTGAGATATTATACGGACGCTTTTTACTTGCAAAAAGCGTCTTAACAATTGTGCCTGCAGTCAGGAACACATTTTCCAACTGGTCCTGGTATGTCGACGTATCCTAACAGACGATGACACTGCAAATGAGTTTTCAGAAATGAAAAGCTGTTGGACGGCAAATCTTTTACCGAATTAACTGCCATTGGCTTCGGTTATCTATGTTATTATTGGTAATATTCGTGCTGATATTGAGTTATTATAGCCAGGCTAACTGTAGGTTCGATCCGTTGTCCAAAACGAATTGCTTAAAACGGATATATATCTAACCCCAGTACATCGAGCCGTATTGTGTGGGACTTGGCCGAGTTCTTTTAAATATAAGGCGGGGTCAGTTAATTACTTCATTTCGTGTTAATAATAGCTATGCCATATCTTCAGCATAGTATCACGTGATTATACCGGGTGTCGTTAACGTTAAGCGTTTTGGACCCGCGCATACACGCGTGCGGTGCAATGCTGTAGCCAACCCGACCGGAATGGAGTCAACGTATAGCACAGCTTTAACGGGGGAAATGCTGGATGAGAGCGAAATTGTGGATACTGGGATTCCGCTGGACGATGATATGGAAGGGATGGGTGTCCCACAGGTCGAACCAGAGGCGTCTGAAGACGAATTTGTAGCCGTTGACGAAACAGCAGAAGGGGAATCGGGTGAACAATTTGCTCAACGAATTCGACAACGAGCTGAACAGAAAAGTGAAACTGCATACAAGCTGTTGCCACAGTTTATGTACGACTATACTGATGAGGAGAGTATTAGGGATGAGATTAACGAATGGTACGACTATAGATCTCATCTGCCTAATATATTAAAAGATGATAAAGCCCAGTTTGAGCGGATGATACTTTCGAACGGAAAAGGTTGGAATGAGGTGCCTTTGGGTACACGAAAGATGTTATTACACAGGATGTTGGCAGATATCAAGAACGAAGATGGGAGTAGGGATTTTGCGGCAATTCGAAGTTTGGCATATATAGCGGAGGGATGCTATGGAGAGGTGTCTGATGTGGAGCACCATATATGTATGATAAAAAGCAATTGTAGGTTTTTGTGGCAAGAGGGAGTGTTGGAAGTGGTTTATGAAGAAATGCGACGATTAATTGATCAGACTTGTCCTCCGAATCCTACCGATATTGTCGATGTTTCAGAACAGGATGACATGAAGTTGTCGTTGCTACTGACTATAATGTACTTGATGATTGAGTCATTAGGACACGACACCCAGTTTTCACAAAGTTTGAATGTGCTCAATCCAAAGATTTTGGACTATTTAGTGGAAATTATAGGACGTTTGAGATGGTCATATAGTGGGAAGTTGCCTACTAAGAACATTCTTCTGCTCTTATGGAAGTCAATGTTGTGCCTATTTGGCGGTTCTGAGATGATGACAAAAGTGAAATCATATCGACGACGGCAATATGATTTGCCTGAGAGTGGCGATGATGACAAAGTTACTTCTTCACCGTTGGATTACCATGCGTTTAGAGAAGACGTTACTTCAAGGTACCCGTCGTACATTCCGCCACCTTCTCAATTACCCAAGTACTTGGAAAATTCGCAAAGTATATCCCATTACATTGAAGTTCCACGACCAACACATACACAACAATCCAATTCGTCCCTGCCACCACCAGCCGTTCATATTGCCACCCCAGCTCCGTCGCCTCCATCATCGCCGGCAATTGCAGCTGGCCAGAAAGTGAAGAAATCGGTGTTTATGACGAACCAGAGTTTTCCGTTTATTTATCCAAGCGAAGGTTCTGTCCCAGAAAGCATTATTGAGGCTGGCGAATTGTTTGCTTCAAGGGTACGGACAACGCCGGCAATGGTACAGTTGTGGGATGAGAGAGATAAGTTTATGAAATATGAACGAGGCTGGGCGAATGAAGAAGAAGAAATCTTATCTGAAAAAGGAAAATCCTCTCAGTGCCCTGAACAGGAAGTCCTCCAACGAATAGACGACTTCTATGCGCAAAGTTATACTCGCTTATACTCCTTTATTAATGTTCTATCCAAGTCTATGCTAAAGAGTACAACATTTGCTCATGGTTCAGAGGTTGAGGTCGAAGTGCTCCGAACTAACGAAATAAGTTTAAAAGCTATTTCTGCCATTTTTCTCCTGATGCTGAGATGGTTCAAAGTGTCTCATGTGCTCAAGTTTGAATATTTTGCAACTTTGCTGTTTGATTCACGATATTATCTCTTGGTGTACAAATTTCTTTACTCCTGCAACGTCTTGGAGCGATCATTATTCATTCCAGAAATGCCACATTTGAGTTTTTTCCAGCTATGCAAAGAGCTATCTGATGTCGCCAAGGACGACTATGGCGAGACAGTGGGGTCTACGGATACAATATCTCCACCCGAGGCTCGTTTCTCCAATAAAATCGATGTATTTTCGTCACGTTATTTATTTTCAACCATAAACCTGTTGCGTGTGTTGAGAAAGGTCATAAAGAAAAAGCCGCAGCGTATTATTATTGTGGCTGAACTACCGTCAGAAACGTTACGAAAGGCCCTAACCATATATCAAAAGGATCTGTGGAGAATTGTTTTGGATATTTTCAAACAGCAAGTGCCATATAACGGAAGAAAATGGAAGTACAATAATATGGATTTGGTCTCAGCCATATATCTCCATTGTAAGGCCCAATTACGCGATGACTGGTTATCCGGAATTGATGTCAGTTCAGAAGTCGATGATGCATATGCTCAAGAGGCTGCTACTAGGGCATTGACAATGTTCTACAATAGCCATAACTATGAAGAGAGAGATGAGACTAAAAAAGTACAATCTTCCGATTTTTTTGTACAAGAACTTAATGCTCTATCTCTTGGATCGGCAGTTTCGTGAGTGTTAATAAAAACTGAGTGTTAATAAAAATAAAGTTACCCATTTACTATACTACAGAAAATGGCTATTGAAATAGCTAGTGAATCAAGTAAAATTAAGCCGCGTGCGGCTCTTTATTTTGAATTTAATTTGAGCTTTCATCGGGATTCCGGTAGGAACACGAATTCCAACGACGCGTTTTTATTAACTTGAATGAAGGAGAGTCAGGCAAGTGTGAGCGAACTGTTTGACCAATTAATATATCATCTGGTTGGTGCTGAATTGGAAACATCAAGTCATGCAAACATTGTGGCTTGGGTGAATCGGGAATTACAACGTGATAATCAAGGATACAGCGAGGATTATAGTGATTTTGGTCACATATCCACATTTTTGTTTAATAACAGAGTTGGAGGTCTGCATAGTACATTCTCAAATTTAGTCTCGAGGGTGTCTTCGTTGAGTGATCAGCGCATCTTGAAAAGGCCGTCCGAATTACTACATTTTTTGAACTTCTGCGGTGAGAATATGGTGGAGGAGAGGATTGACAGGGTGAGATATTTAGGTCTTCATAGGAGAGCCACTGAAGATATTTACCACAACCATTTTGAAGGTGAGGAGGAGGAGGGGGGGGAGGAGGACTTTGGCGGGAAGGAGAATTGTGATCCTTTAGGGCTTCGAAATGGAGATATCTTGAGGAGGATACACGAGGGTCAAGAACCAAACGAGGCTGATATTCTGCGAGATTTGCCTTATGTCCTTCAGGGAATAAAAACTGAAAATTTTAAATGGAGCGACGGTACGGATGGTAAGGCTATTGTTAGCATTCCTACGAGCATACCTTTTCCGCTGATTGGTCTGTTGAACCAGGTATTGGAACCTGCTGTGTTGTACAAAAACCTCAAGGCAAAACTTACAGCCAGCAAGGAAATTGGGCTAGTAAAGCAATCGTTGTATAGTGCTGTTGAGGAGGAATTACAAAGCTATTTGACTTTGGTAGGAGTGATTGAAAACCAAGTGAGGCAAAGCACAAAAGTATCTGACAACAGAATTACGCTTAGGCGATGTCTAGTGTTGTTACAAGAGGCGACATTGGGCTTACGATTGTTTTATTCGACTGTTTGTGAATCCGAAGAACTAAGAGGAGGACAGATCTTATCAGTTTTGCATGGATGCACCTACAATGGAGATGAGTTCGTATCCAAATTCTCAGTACGTCTTTTAAACAAACTCTCAAAGCCATTTTATGAAATGCTAAACCGGTGGATCAGCAGTGGCAATTTGGTGGACCCACATGAAGAATTCTTTGTGCAGATATCTGAACCCTCGTCTTCCTGGGAGGGTCGGTTCAAGCTAGAATTGAACATGGTCCCAAGCTTTATGACAGAGAAGGTGGCTCAAGAAGTGTTTGATATTGGCAAAACATTGTATTTTGTTAGAGTAGCATGTGACGATACAGAATGGGTTGACTGGCGACGAAGCACCAATCCTGCGATTCGAGACTATAAGGACGTCGAGCAAAAAATTTCAGAAGGCTACGATGAAGTTGTGGAACATCTGAATAAGATTCTAAAGGAAAAATTTTACCTTGATTTGCATCTACAAGCATTAAAAGACTATTTATTATTGGCAAAGGGTGATTTTGTGCAGGTCTTGGTTGAATCTGCTGCGCCTGTGCTCGACAAGCCGGCTAATAAGCTGTTGCGACACCATTTGACTACTACGCTGGAAACCGCCATTCGAGGTTCCAATGCACAATATGATAATGAGGAGGTATTGAAAAATATTGACGCACGAATGTTGGAACTAGGGCACGGTGATATTGGCTGGGACGTTTTTACCTTGGACTACAGAGTGGAACGGCCATTGGACGTTGTGCTGTTAAATAAGGGTGCAATGACCGATTATTTACGAGTTTTCAATTTTCTTTGGCGAATTCGCCGGGTTAGCTTCTCGCTCACATTAGCATGGCGGAAGCTGGCTCTAGGCGAACGAAGTATTCTGCGAAATTCGAAGCAAAAAGCAGAATGGAAAAGGGTTCGTCAAGTTTTTCAGGAAATGACCCATTTTATCTTCGAATTACAGTATTATATTGATTATGAAGTTGTAGAGATGGCATGGGCGAAGTTACAGACCCAGTTAGCCAAGATATTAACAGTGGATGAGATTATTTCGGCCCATCGAACATACCTCAGCCAAATTACTCACAAAGGTTTGCTAGGCGGTGGAGGGGGGTTAATTGGCGAATTGCACCAAATTCTAAAAGGTATATTGGCTTTCAGAGATTGCGTTGAGGGACTGTTTGAAATTGCAGTCCGTATGGAGAATAATGGGCAGGGTGGAACGGAGAATGACCACAGTCGGTTTAGTACGATTGTAGGACGAGTGGGAGAGCTTAAAACGGGGTTCGAAAAGTCTGTCGAGCGATTAGTGTACAATCTGTCCAAACAGGAAGACAGTGAGATGAGGTTTCTCGGAGTACGGCTGGACTTTAATGGGTTTTATTCCAAAGGTGGGGGCACAACAGCGTCATCATCGTAAAGCCATTGTCCTTAATTTTTCTTTCCTTTTTTTTTTTTTTTTTTGTTTTTTTTTCTCTATCATAAATGTATTCAAATAAATTACAAATTCATGGACTTGAAAAAGTTGTGGGCTACTTCGACACCAAGGAAGGTTGCAGCATTGGCAGGGAACGATCTTAAAAGAGCTGGGCCGAGACCTGGGAAGAAGGCCTTAAATCCGCCCTTTCTGTAGATACCCTTAGTGACCTGAGAGATGGATTGTGGAATGTCCGACATTTGCAGGTTGGACTTGATAGTGTCGATTGGGAAAACTGGAATCCACATGGCAGTACCAGCCACACCACCAGCAACAGTGATAGCACCGAGAGACATGGACTTGCCCTCTGGTGTCAGCGAACGCTTGAGATACTCGTAAGTAGCGAAGTAGAGAGCGGAACCTGGACCGTCTCTGGCCAAAGTGGCTGCTGAACCCTTGAAGACGGATCTGACACCACCTTCCTTATACAAATGCTTGACAACGTCGAAAGCTCCGTTAAACTGCTTTTGACCCTCTGGGACCTTTCCTTGACCTTGGAGTTGGAGAATAACCTTGACACGCTCGAACGGAGCGGCCACAGCTGTAGTAGGAATGGCGGAGAGGAAACCAGCAGTAGAAATCTGACCAATTGAGAGGGCGCCCTCTGGTTTAGCCACGCTAGTGACGATTCTTTGTCCGAGATCGTACCCCCAGAAGGAGATTGCGAACATTGGGGTCACACCAGCCAATGGAGCAGCAACACCTCTATAAAGCCCTCTAGCACCATCAGTCGCGATGGTCTTCTTGACGACATCCAACGTGCCAGAGTAGGCGCCCGGAGCAGAGGTCTGAAGTCTAACCTTGACTAGATCGAATGGATGACCGACCAAGACGGCACAGATACCACCAAAGCCACCAGCAATGAACGATTTGGTTTGACCCCAAACCACGTTTTCCTTCTTTTCGACTTGCTGGACCATCTCGACGTTTTCTGAGCTGTCAGACATTGTACTGTGATGTTTTGATTTGTAAAAGCTTGAAGAAACAAAAATAAAATGTGACCGAACGGGGTCTCTCTTATATAAAACCCATAAATTTCACCGAGTCACACCTCCTCGGCCTTTCCCGAGTCATCTGCCTCGGTCGGTCGCACGGATAAAATGGGGGTCCGACCGGCCGCTGGTGACGTCCGACCCCACACCGTGCGGCGAGGTAGTCTGCAGGGAGTAAACTTGAAAGCAGCGGATGGGAGGATGCTGGGGGTCTCCAGAGGGTGTTCGTCTTAGACCCTTTATATAATTATTCGTTATGCTGCTGTGTCGTGTGGTTTTCTGGTATGTTTTGGTTAGTGACAGCTGTACATTAAAAAAATAGCTAGTGTGGACGCCCTGGTTATTGGTTTTAAGGTGAACCTGAGACAGGGTGCAGCGATGAGTACGGGATTTCGGCACAGAATTGATCTAGATCCAGATCTACGGTCCAGTAGGGATATTCCAGCGGGGTGGTAGGCAATTGAGTGTCTGAAATTTATATAAATCGAAGTTGCGATATCAAGAGGTACTTAGTCTTTTCGTTTTATTTAGATGGATTTTTTTATGTGGATGTATGTATCCATTTGCACGATGGAACGTTTATACCCTTTGAGCTGTAGATAATTGTTATGGCTGGATTAGATAATTGAGTTTTCTGAAGATTATTGATGCTCTTCAGCAGGTTGCCTCGGTATAAGAGAGGAAATATAATGAAATATCCGATACTTATATGCATATGCTTGGTCTTTTTTTTTTTTTGTTTTATTTTATCGGTAATTGATGTGGCTATTGTCGAAAAGATTTTTATTTTTATTCTCTTGATGAAAGCAAGTCGAGTTGAATTAACAGTTTTTTCTTCTCTCTTTTTTTGTTTCAGTTTCCTCTAAATCCTGCAATGTGCCTGCAGTGTTTCTATCCCATGCACAGCTGATAACTTCGAGCCACTGAATGAAGGAACTAAATCCTCGCTCTGTTCTTTTTTTTTTTTTTTTGTCATCCGCAATCAGTGTGGCATCTTCGTTTAATAGAATGAGATGCATCCAACTTTGATTCTGTCTGCTCAATATACAATTATTGCAGGTAAATTTTCTGAATTAAACACCCACACCAATTTATTATACATCTTTGTTACACATTGCTCTACTATCGAGCCAATATATATATATAATTTTTTTTTTTTTTTTGAAAATTCTGGAAGTGCTGGTTTAGATTTCGCAGTGATTTTCGCAATAAGTTAAAAAAAAATGGCAGAGAAGTACACACCCGTAAATCATACATTTACCTTGCGTACACTTGGATTAGAGTATATCTCTATCATTCGGTTTCCTTTTCGCAACAGGTGCTCAATTGTGCCAAAGTCTTTCTTTGATAAGTTCTGATGTTGCGCAAAGTTTTGTCGCACAAAGAGTAAAAAGTTATGTTGGTTTTCCACTGGTTTTTTGTACACTTCTCGAATGCATTGCTTGTAAAGTTTCAGAACTGATAATTAGCGGAAATGTAATGGAGTCACAGACGTATTCTTACCATCTTTCTGTAATCCACTGTGTCTGCGGGCCATTTGTGTGGTACAGGATGAAAAGTTTGGTGGTGGGTGTTTTGGGATTGCTCCGCTTTGACCTCTGAAATTTCAAATTTCAGGGGCCCCGGGAAGAAGACAAAAGCAGAAATAAAGCCAAACAGGAAACAGCTGAAAGAGCGATAAATAAGCCATTTTTTCTTTCCCGTGCTATATATGTGGCGGCTCTTCGATTCAAGGAACCTCTTCCGTTTTAAATGAATCATGTACAAGCACAGGGCGTTGTAAGCATTGGCTATGCTATGCCTATTAGTGAATTAAATTTCCATCTGCATGTATAAGATTTCAACTAGCCATGGGGCGTAGCTACCTAGGAACACTAGCTATGCATACTCTGCGAAAAGTGCATATTTGCAATTTTTTTTTTCAGCGTTATCGTCCCCACAGATTAGCATAAACTTGTCCGAAATAGTACAGCGCCGAAGTATTCCCATTGACCCTGCATTTCTCCATTAAACCGAGCTTATGGGGTAGTAGTCCGAGGAGAGAATTACCCCACAGGATAACGTGCTAAGTAACTGGTAGGTGTAGTACCAAGCGTTCCACGCGACCGAGGATTTTTCCGAGACAAATGTGATTGCCATTCGGTAATATGTCCTAGGTTGAAATGTAGCCAGTGCAGCCAATTTTTTTTTTTTTTTTTGTACAGCATGAATATCACGATGTAGTTACACCTCGGACAAGAGCTCCATTTAAACCGAGAAAAGGAAGACCGAGCGATTTAGCAAGGTTTGGAAAGGCTTTTACGAGATTACATATGCTGAAAAAAAAAAAAATTCCCTAAGTATGCGTATGATAAATGGTCCCCACGGAACCATATATGGTATTAGCTGCTGCTCCTTATCCTATGGCTTGCGCATCCCACTGAAAATAAGAGTACGAAGTAGACAACCTTGTTTCTAAAGAAAACAGCACCAACCACATGCGATTCCATAGCCGAATGGAACACGACTATTCTAGTTTCTCAGGATATTACTACTTCAAAAATCGGAGTAACAACACTCAGAAGTAGGTTGCCGGTCGACAGTGGACCTCACTTTCTACTTATTCTATAAGTTGGATTTTTGTACTATCCAATAAATATTACATAATACACATATCAGGTTAGTTGACTTACACCTGCGATCGTGCAATCGTCCTTTATTAATTCGAAAAAGTCGTTAAAATACCAATTCCCCAGAGTAGTGCAGTTACAAGTCATTATTAACCCTAGCACGCTTTATAGATATTTCCTCCACAGGCCTATCCTCTGAATCCGTCTTGACTCTACCAATTCGTTGTAAAACTCTCATACCAGAACACACTCGTCCAAAAATCGCATGTTTTCCATCCAACCACGGGGTTGGGGCAAGCGTGAGGAAAAACTGTGAGCCATTGCTATTTGGCCCGGCATTGGCCATTGACAACACACCAGCACCCGTATGTTTAAGCCCTTGATGGATTTCGTCTTCAAATGTCTTTCCGTAAATTGATTCCCCTCCTAATCCGGTTCCAGTGGGATCTCCGCCTTGAACCATAAAATCAGGAATCACTCGATGGAAAATTGTACTGTCATAATACCCGCGCTTTGCCAGTTGAAGGAAATTCTCGCATGTCCTGGGGGCGTGATTTTCGTAGAGCTCAACTACTATATCACCTACAGTTGTTTCTAACGTTACTTGTGTGGACATTTAGAGTGTGAGAAGTAGTGTGGTCCTTGGGAAGAAGAAGACTGTTCACCCATCATCAAGAAAAAAATATCATGGGAGCACTGGAAAAAATTCAGCAGATCCAAGAGGAGCTGGCTCGGACACAGAAAAACAAGGCCACGGAATATCACATTGGTCTGCTGAAAGGCAAACTTGCTCGATACCGCCAACAGCTGTTGGAGCCACCTCCAGGATCGTCTTCATCGCCCGGACAAGGATTTGAAGTTTCCAAGTCTGGAGATGCTAGAGTTGCATTGATTGGGTTTCCTTCTGTAGGTAAATCCTCATTATTATCTAAAATCACAAAAACCAAGTCAGAGGTTGCGCAGTACGCCTTCACTACGTTGACGTCCGTTCCTGGTGTGTTGGAGTTCAACGGTGCGGAAATCCAGATTTTAGATCTTCCTGGTATCATTCAGGGCGCTTCAGAGGGTAAAGGTCGTGGACGCCAGGTTGTTTCCACGGCCAAAACCTCAGATTTGATTTTGATGGTTCTGGATGCCACCAAGCCTAATGATCAACGAGAGATTCTTGAACGGGAACTAGAGGCGGTTGGAATCCGACTAAATCGTCAGCCTCCAAATATTTACTTCAAAATTAAAAAGACGGGTGGTCTCAAATTTAATGCCATTTCGCCTCCCAAATATCTAGATGAGAAGATGGTGGGCTCGATTCTGCGAGACTATAAAGTCCACAATGCTGAAGTATTGATTCGGGACGTTGACGCCACGGTTGAAGATTTTATTGACGTTATCAACGCCAATCATCGCTCTTACATCCCATGTTTATACTGCTATAACAAGATTGATGCGGTTTCCTTAGAAGAGACTGACCGCTTAGCGCGATTACCCAATTCTGCGGTCATTTCTGTCAATTTGGATCTTGGTATACAAGATTTGTTGGATCGAATCTGGGCTGATCTCTCACTTCTGCGGGTTTACACCAAACGTAAAGGTGTTGCGCCTAATTTTTCTGAACCCATGGTGGTGCGAAAAGCTCACAACACAATTGAAGACATTTGCAATTCCATTCATCGTGATTTTAAGGATAAATTTAAATACGCTCTTGTTTGGGGAGTTTCTGCAAAGCATTCTCCACAGAAGTGCGGACTCCAACATCATGTTGACGAAGGAGATGTAGTCTCTATTGTTGCGAAGTAATTAGCAGCACCGTCTCACCCCGTTCGCAATCAAGCGATGGATGCATCTACAATTTCTCACTAGAGCAGAAAATAATATATAAAAAAATATACACACAAAAAAAAAGGGACAGTCTATTTACAGTTTCATTTTAAGCCTCCACGTTTTTCCAAACATTCCTTAGCTTCGTTAATTTTAGTGGCCATATATGGTGACCCGCCTCTATCGGGGTGATTAAGAATCATAATCTTTCTATGCGTTTCCTTCAATTTACCCTTAGTTAATGTCGATTCCCGCAGGTTAAGAATTTTCAATGCTTCTTTAGGGTTCATTTTGGGGTCGAATCCTCCAGTGTAGAACGTTTTACCGTTGACACCAGGACCTGGCTTCTTCAACAAGGATTTGGCCTAAAACATAGGCATTAGCGGATTTTGTTTCCAGTTATTTGGTTCCTTTCTTTTTAACTCACAGCAAGTCCAAATGCAACTACACCAACACCTGATATAACTGGGTGTTCCTGGGTTCCTCTTAGTCAGTACCGTCGATATAGGCGCATGCTTATAGGTCTGCACAACTTACAGATACATAATCGAACACTGTGTTGAAAGCCTTTTCAGCCCCGCTAACTTCTTGTGCTTGTGGTTGTGTGCCCTGCGCAGGTTGCTCCATATCTATTGATTCGTTAGTATTGATGCTGGTTTTGCCAAAAAATGGTGTTGTGAAAAAAAAAAAAATTAATTTGATGGCACGTGACCTCCCAACTAAGGCGGTGGATATATGATACGGACCGTTGGCTGGGATATAGGGAAGTGGATACTATTGTTGAATGCTCTCCTACGATATTCTTTCGTGCGTACACAAAAGTAGACCTTGTTACAAGCTACCTGTATATTGTTTGTACCGTGAAGTAGACATTTTGCATACGACTACATGGGATTACCTGTAGAACCGAACGAAACCGGTGATCCAGAGATACTATTACATTACAGAGAAGGGATATAAATTTATGCAAACGTATATATGTAACTATCCTATATAGCTATTTAATGAAGGCATGTGCTTCAACATGTGTAATCGCACTGACGGCTATGAAGAGCTATATGATGCCGTACAATTGATAGGAGTGCCTCATTCCACTGTTCGTCATAGAAGTCGTAATAATACTCTCATCTTGACTCACTTAGTCTCCCCTTACGCACAATTCCTATCTACAACTAGCTATGCAGAGCTACATGTGCGTAGTTATGTGCTGATTGGTTCCAGATATCCATCATTCCTTGTTTTCGCATATGACCTAGAAAGAGGGCCGCCCGAATAAAACCACAACTCTGGCTACACAATACAGTATATCCCTACCGAACAAGGCTGGGATCTAGGATGCTGTAGTCGGCCAGCTACTAGCACGCCATCCGTTAAGCCAGATCTCTACGTGACTCAGATCAGATATCGATCTTCGCGCAGCCAGCCATACAAAATCGCGTGGTGGGAGACGTTTGTTTTTGATGTCTTCCTCGGGTCGATCGAGGAGATAGCAGACAAAAGGAGATAGGAGACGAATTTTAGGCACAGGGGCAAAAGGTCTAACAAATCCGGGAACCTGGGGGATACAAAAAAAGCAATTCCCCGATAGAGTAAGGGCCAGGGGTTGGAGAAACGCAAACGTAAATAGGGAATGGCGTTGAAACGCTGACATCCCAAAAATAAAAAATAAATAATAATAATAATAATAATAAATTAACCGGGAGAGCTACCTCGGCCCCATGAAAAGGCAGTAAATAATTTTACTCACCCAATTGAAACTCTTTAGGAGAATTACCAGGTCCAAAAGTGTAACGGCCACAGCTAGCCGTCAAATCGTAGCGATCAACTGTCAATCATGCAGTTGTTTCAAATCGTGACAGGACCCTAATAATCAGGCGTCAGCGACGGAAGAATTACCCCTATCCCTTGCATATCAGATAGGAAATACCTGATAAGAACTACAGATAGGGGAAACGTTAGTTCTTGGAATGCAGGCGGTCGCTGGGCTTTAATTTACTTTCTAACGTTGTTTCCGTTTTCTTCTTCATCCCCAAACCGACATCTGTCTGTTTGTGCTAAAGAGTGGGTATGATCATTGCTATTTTGTGTTACAAACAAAGTCGTGAGATTCGTAATATTCCGTCAGTTAGTTTGGATTTGGCGGATTTGCTGGTCTGACTATCAAACATGTTCTATTTCGACGTCCATTCCTGTTTTTGTGAAATCCCGCCGCAGCCAATATGCGGCGTGTATGCAAGGGATCATGGAGATCTGAGCGCTAATCTGTAACCGGGATTGACACTTCCTCGAGCAGTGATGACCAAACTGAGGGTTAGAAAAGCGGTTATGTGAAAAAGAGGAAGAAAGCCAACAATTAACATATAGCGGACAATATGACAAATTGATGGTAATAGGGATGCCTGTGTAAAAGAGAAAAACTCGACATTCCGCTGTTTTTGTATCGTTTCCTCTGCTCGGAGACTGACAGTCTGAGAGGTAAAAGCGATCTAACACACACACACAAAAAAAAAAAAAAAAAGAAAAGAGATCTTCTAGATAATGCCTAGAAACGAAACCAGCCTTAACCATTCTAATATGAGCCAACCATTGGTTCTCGGTACAGTGGCGGTCATGCTCGCCTCCGATATTCGTGAGTCGCTGATAGAATATTCGGCAGGAAAAAAACAAAAAATATTATAAATACCCTTTCCAATTCCTTTCATTTATATTCGGAACCAGAAAGCAGAAGAAAAAATTCTTGTTATATTCTAGATCGTACACAATAACAATGGTTGCAATTGGCCAAGAATTAGTCGCACGAAGTCCAGCAGCCGCTGCGGACCCAGCCAATATTATTGCTAACGCTGCTCCCATATATTCTCGGGATGCCAGCCCAGAAAGCACTTCCCCAAAGTCTGTACAAGTCGCTCAATTGAGTAAGGACCTTTCAGCTCAAGGTAAGGATGGCCTAGTTTCTGGTCTCCTCTCAAAGTTGTCTGACGCCGTTAAGGACTTGGGTCTCAAGAAGAGAGATAGTACTGGTCTGGTTTCTAGCCTTGTTGATGAGTTAAAAAACGCTGTACAGCAACTTAACATTCCACTCATTCAAGAGCTGCTGGGAAAGCTTGAAAAGGCTGTTGAAGAATTGCACTTGAAGAGAGGTGACGATGGTCTTATCAGCTCCACTCTCAGTGAACTCAGCGATGCTACCAAGGACCTAGGTCTCAAGAAGAGAGCCGAAGACGGTCTTGTCAGTTCCACTATTGATGAACTCAGTGATGCAACCAAGGACCTGGGTCTTAAGAAGCGAGGTGAAGAGGGACTTGTCAGTTCCACTATTGACGAACTCAGTGACGCAACCAAGGACCTGGGTCTTAAGAAGAGAGGCGAAGAGGGACTTGTCAGTTCCACTATTGACGAACTCAGTGATGCAACCAAGGACCTGGGTCTTAAGAAGAGAGGCGAAGACGGTCTTGTCAGTTCCACTATTGATGAACTCAGTGATGCAACCAAGGACCTGGGTCTTAAGAAGCGAGGTGAAGAGGGACTTGTCAGTTCCACTATTGACGAACTCAGTGATGCAACCAAGGACCTGGGTCTTAAGAAGAGAGCCGAGGAAGGACTTGTCAGCTCGACCTTGGACGAATTGGCCGACGCTACTCAGGACCTCGGCCTCAAGAAGAGAGGCGAAGACGGTCTTGTCAGTTCCACTTTGGACGAATTGGCTGATGCTACCGAGGATTTAGGTCTCAAGAAGAGAGGCGAAGACGGTCTTGTCAGTTCTACCCTGGAAGAATTGGCTGATGCTACTAAGGACTTAGGCCTCAAGAAGAGAGGAGATGGACTTGTCAGTTCTACCCTGGACGAATTGGCCGATGCTACTAAGGACCTAGGTCTCAAGAAGAGAGGAGATGGACTTGTCAGTTCCACTATTGACGAACTCAGTGATGCTACCAAGGACCTGGGTCTTAAGAAGAGAGGCGAAGAGGGACTTGTTAGCTCGACCTTGGACGAACTGGCCGATGCCACTAAGGACCTCAACCTCAAGAGAGAAGACGGTCTTGTCAGTTCCACTTTGGACGAATTGGCCGACGCTACTGAGGACCTTGGTCTCAAGAAGAGAGGCGAAGACGGTCTCGTCAGTTCTACCCTGGATGAATTGGTCGATGCCACTAAGGATCTAGGTCTCAAGAAGAGAGGAGATGGACTTGTCAGTTCCACTATTGATGAACTCAGTGATGCTACCAAAGACCTAGGTCTTAAGAAGAGAGGCGAAGAGGGACTTGTTAGCTCTACCTTGGACGAACTGGCCGATGCCACCAAGGATCTTAACCTCAAGAGAGGAGATGGTCTTGTCAGTTCCACTATTGATGAACTCAGCGACGCTACCAAGGACCTGGGTCTCAAGAGGAGAGGCGAAGAAGGGCTTGTCAGTTCAACCTTAGACGAATTGGCTGATGCCACTAAGGATCTCAACCTCAAGAGAGAAGATGGACTTGTCAGTTCCACTCTTGACGAACTCAGCGAGGCTACAAAGGACCTAGGTCTCAAGAAGAGAGGTGAAGACGGTCTTGTCAGTTCTACTTTGGACGAATTGGCCGATGCCACTAAGGACCTAGGTCTCAAGAAGAGAGAAGGTTCTTCTAATATCTCTACCTTAGCCACTGTCACCAGCGCCTCTGATGCTAGTGCCAAAAGTTCTATTGCAGCTGGTTCAAATTCAAGTGCGGTCGCTACTTCAAGCCCGTCATCCAATTCTACTTTCTCTCATTCACCTTCTTCCACATCCTCAGTTGCTCAAGGTGCGGGTGTCCGTATCAAGGCTCCAAAGGCTTTGCTCGCTCTAGCAGCAGGCTCGATTGCTGCTCTCGGTATTTCGCTTCTTTAATGTTGACAATTTTAATGCTATGTAATCTAATAATCTAATAACGACTTGTCAGGTAATAAATAATTCGGTGTCATTCAGCTAATACGCTCATATGCATAGCTATCCAAAGTCCAACAACTGTTAACTCATCTGCATATGCATATTATATTGATTAGCACTAGCGTAAGTATTATATGCCGACGCTGTAAAAACGGAAAAGATATTCATATCAAACAGCAGTTTGGAAACCCTTTTCTTCAATCTGTCGTTTTATGCGTTTCGTGAGTGTTTCTTTATCGGAAAGGGATTTGAATTCAATCAATTTACCCAAAACGCTCAAAGGGAGGGGTCCTTTGGCAGCAGTCTTCTCGCTGTAAATTTTTTTCAGTATGTCTATTCGGAGATCCATGATATACACCGCGCGGCAGTACTTGTCAATTATCCATATGCCATCCTGTGAATTGACTACTTTCGCTCCGTAAGCACCAATCAGCTGCTTTGTCTTGAATGCCGTCTTATACTTCAAAGCTAGCAGAGGGTCCAACAGATCCACGTCCAAGTAGTATCCTTTGATTTTACCCGTGATCAAATCAAGCGTTATCATCCCGACTCCAAGATCAGTATTCGAGGATAAAATGACATACCTGCTGGTCCGGTCTAGATCGCATATTGACCATCGGCTGTGCGCACCGCCTAGTATTGAAATGTCGATTTTCATCACGCGTTTCCATTTGATGTAATTAGCGTCTCCAGAATATCCGCACACATCATTTAAGGGACACATGTATAGCGACTTGTTTCCTCCGTTATAATAAATCAGATAATTGTCAGTCAGTTGAAAATCCTGCGATGTATCCTGCACTAGATTCACGTGGCGGCCATATCGAATCCCGTGGAACTTCTTAGACAGTAGTTTGGAGCTTCTACAGTCATATACTCGTAAAGACTGATTGTTAATAACGACGAACACGCCTAATTCAGATCGAGTTAGAAGACGACTCTCAGCAGGGAATACGTGGTCGCATACCCAGTATTCTCCAATGGAATTCATGTTTATCAACTGAACGATCTCGTCTTTATTATTTTCTTGGATCAACAATATACTGCCATTACGCGGACCCTCTAGCCTTAACTTAAGATGTTCTTCGTCCTCATTACTCTTTTTAATTAATTTCTGCGGTATTTTCCAATTAACTGTCTTCTCGGACTCAGGGTTTGTAAGGGTGATTTTCATCATATCCTCACACAGTTCAATCGTGGCAGGAAAGCCGCCAGTCTGGACGTAATTGAATGTTCGCTCTTTAATATCCAATATGCAGACTCCTTCACACAACGTGGAATCAAAATAACGGCAATAAATCTTGTCGCTTTCATTGTTTAGCCCAGCAATATCTCGGCCATTCTGGATGTATGTTTCTTCAATGGGCCCAAAATCCTCAGGGATGCAATGCAAATAGGGGGGCTTAAATTGGTTGTCCTTGACCAGACGTGGGCGTTCCAAAACCCGCTTAACCATGCAATATCGGATACCCGCGTTGAACCATTGACCAGCTTCCGGAACCAGCTTATGCCTGCGATCACAATCGTCATTGCAAGGCTTGATAAAAACATCCATTTTTTGCACAATTCTTCTGACTAACCCTTCATCACTACTAAAAATCAACTTCCTCCACCGGCTACATACCCAGCTTAGCTTTAATAGCGTCCATGCATCGTCTATTTCAGAAAGAATATCTATTAACACGCAGGTGTCAAGCTTCATCTTTGAGCCCTGGGTGCTGCTGCTGTTGTGATGTTTAGCCATTACTTGTAAATTCGAAGTCTAAAAGAGTCTGACTATGCATATGCTATATATTTATATATTCTGCGTCATTACATTTATGTCCGCGTGGTCGCCAACACGTGCTGGCCGTGTATGTCGATCCCCCTGGAGTCTGGAAACGCATATTCGGCCCGGTGCAGCACATTGAGAGAATACGGACAGGAAAATAAAAGACAACAAAAGAAAAAAATATATGTATGCCTGTTGATTGAATTAAATTTACTATGAAACAGTTTTAGATGAACGCTTCCTCTGCTTCTCGGTTCCATTGCGTTTCTGGGCTTTCTCCCTCTATAGTCAGGTTTTCTGCTGGATATGTAGCTAGATCCATCGAGTACTCGTGAAGCGCCTTGACAAATGAATGACTGAGTGTCGTGGGCTGTTTTTCGGTGCTAGTGTATATTAGCATGTAATACTCACAGAAATGCCTCAAATAAAACTTACTAGACAAGTGTCATTTTTAACGCATAGGCTGGAAACCCTAATGTCGAACCGGCAGACTCTGTTAGGATTAATAAGCCCGGCATACTTTCTAGTCCGGATAGCGATTTTAATGTGTGCTTGGTCAATTCCTCTTGGGATAGGTCATCAAGCTTAAGTAAACCGCCTTTCACTTTTCTGCTGGTGGTTTGCGCGACATGAACTATATTTTCAAGATTATTATTATTCTTGCCCGATAATATCGTAATGCAAAGTCCATCCGGTCCATCTGCCACGGATGCTGCAGTCTTTTCCACCATAGTCTCTTTCCAATACCAAACATAGCGTCTGACACCCGGAATGGAAAACTTTAACAGTTCATCCCGCGCAAACTCATTCCCATCCAAGCTCTTGAGCATCTCATGTACCTTATCACAGATTCGCCGCTGCGATCGCTCTAAAACACCGTTTTCTTCATATAAGGTTAAAATTGGAATCCCTGCAACCAAGCACCAAATGATCACACTAGCAGCCTGTTTAATTATTCTACCTCTTTCTTGTTCGTCAAATGATACACGCAACTTTTTTTCATGCTCTAACCGTTCTTGATAGTTCTTCCTCTTGACTTCTTCTTCCTGCTCTCGTGATAGGGCCCGGTTTCGCACTCTTCTAACTACCCCACGCAGCGAATTCAAGTCGGGAGCTCCTCTTTCACTTGGGTCGTACGCTTTTATTTGCAAGACAATACCAATATGGTCTGGAACATAGTCTAAATTTCGCACTGCTGCAAAAATATCTGCAGTAGTATAGTCAACTCCAGGGTCTGTATCAGCGTCAGTGTTTCCAGGAACCGTATTGCGCGGCCAACTGAGTTCCGGCACTCTTAAACCAACAAAATTTAAAATCCCCCCTATCAACCCGTACACCAAATACTCATACGTTTGTGAGACAATCCAAATTCCATAATTGTAGAACAAACTGATAAAACTGCCCGTTGTGGCATCAGGTGCACCCAACAGCGCATATAATCCATTTGGAATGGCGTAAACTGCACTCCATGTCATATGCACAAATTCCAGTCCATTGTAAGTGGTGTCTTGTGCGACATTGAAGTATGACAATAGCATGGACAATAGAAATGGGAAAATCACTCTTAGGTTAGGATCAACGACAGATAAGTATTCCAACGTTAAATCGTAAAGCTCTGATAAACTCTTGCTGTTGTCTCCTGTGGTGTCGGATGTATAGTTCCACTGATTTTGAAAACTGACCCAACAATCCCCTAACAGAGCCGGGAAAAAATTCACCAACCCAGTAATCAATGCGCCGATGTTTTGAAGATTAACCGTTTGAAGGTTTGCGGTAAAAATTCCGACAAAGCCACTAAGTTTTCCAATGACAAATGCCGCGGTGGTCGAAATGGTGCCAGTGATGAAAGAAGCAGATCGTAACATGAACGGATTAATGATCATCACAGCTCTGACCGTGTAAACCAAGGTAAAGAAAGTGAACACCACCGTATTGACAAATGCATCAACAGTTCGCTGTCCCGATTCAACCAGTGTGATCCATATTCCTTCTACTGCTTGGATTATATTTTGAATAAGCGAAATTAAATCAAATATGTTCATACCGTCTTGTGGACTGACAATTGCGTCGTATAACTTCCATACGACGTTATAAACCTGTTGCTGTTGCTCGATAGTGCTTTCTCTCAATGCCTCTCTGAAAAATTCGTTTCCCTCACCAGAGACAATGGCATCCTGGATAAAGCGGTTATCAATTATTTGATCGCCTTGCTCTCTTCGACGGTCTCTTCTCTTTTTCCGTCCCCACCCCGTTGGACTTCTTTTACGCCTACTTTTGAATGGTGATCGAGAATACGACCGCTTCAGCTCTTCCATGGCGCTATGTTACAGGAATAGAGAAGCCTGCGGTAAACAATAGATTAAATCAGATTAAACAATAAAGTTCTGGTTGTTAACCAAACAGTTCAAACGTTAATTTTCTGTATATCCTCTCAGAAAAGCATTAATACGTATTCGTTTGAAATGGAGATATAACCCACTACTAAACTATCGCATTACCCAGTTCAAAATGCAACTAATTGTATTTCGTAAAAACAAAAGAAAGGAAAAGAAAGCAAAAGTACCAAGGAGGTCCGTATTACTGCGGTCTGGCAGCTTAGTCAAGTTGTTCCCCCACACGACCTCAAAGTGTGGCTATATTATATGTATACTATGGGTCAAGAAGCAAAGCATATGTATATGCGCTACTGAAAAAGAATCCATCTTGCCAATCAGCGCTAAGTTAAATATTTATATCCTCCGGTGGATAGCTTGGTATATTTCCGCCGCCATCATTTCTGCGCCGCATTAATCCGAAGACCGGGTAAGGCACAGTCCCAAAGATTATTATTATTATTATTTTTTTTTTTTTTTTTTTTTTTTTTTCACCGTGCGGCTTATAAATTTCCAGATAAAACTTTCCAAAACAACTTATCTCTTAACCAAATTCACTAACCATACGAGCCCAAGGACATGAGAGTGTACAACTGTCACTTCTGCTCTTCACCGGTCTATCCGGGGCACGGAATCATGTTTGTCCGTAACGACGCTAAAGAGTTTAGGTTCTGTCGTTCCAAATGCCATAAAAATTTCAAGATGAAGAGAAACCCACGTAAACTCAAATGGACCAAGGCATTTCGAAAGGCTGCTGGAAAGGAGATGGTTGTGGACTCTACGTTGGCATTCAACGCCCGTAGAAACGTTCCAGTTCGATATAACAGAGACTTGGTGGCCGAAACCTTGCGTGCCATGTCCAGAGTGGAAGAGATCAGGAAGAGACGTGAGAGGGCATTCTATAAGAACAGAATGCGCGGTAACGCCTCCAAGCAAAAGGAAGAGGACAGAAAGCTTGTCGAGTCCAATCCAGATTTGCTACGTATGCGGGAAGTTGAGCTTAGAAGACAACAAGAAAAGGAAGCTCAACAGGCTAGCAGTGACGAAGAAATGGTTGATAGCGATGCTGATGAAATGATGGAAGACGAAGAAATGAGCGAACAAGAAGAACAACAGAAGGTCCCAGTCATGGTCAAGAACAAAAAGAAGAACAAGAGAGCGCTCAAAATGACTTAATAGATGTATTTACCCGATTATTAAACTTATATATATTACTACACTGCCCCGGATTAGTACTCTGATCTGATCTTTACATGTCCCTTATGTTAAAAGACCCTCTGCTGGCATTTACTTGAACCAGTCGAGAACCTTCGTATACCATGAGTCTGAACGTTTTTTATGTACAGGCATTTGCGGTTGTGATGAAGATAGCGGGAATCTTTGAACTCGGATACCATCCGGAATTCTTTTCAATAAACCGACGAACCCACCACCAACAATCTTGGAGCCAACTTTCGGACGACACACTCGAGCAATTTGGCCCGTTTCCTTTACCAACGAAGATCTCACGTCCCACGGTCGCATTCCACCACCCATTCCCGGTAGTAATTCAGCCACATTAATCATGGTCAATGGAATGCCAGCATCTGCGTTTATATGCTCAGACAGATCTTGAATTTGTGACACAGATGGGCAGAAAACGGTCAATGGAGCATCAATCTTCATCCGTTGGGCGATCTCTTTAATCCCAGCATGTGGACTTGGGAGGTCCAGAAAGACTCCAGACAATGAAATATCTGGCCGTTCCTTCATTAGCCACTCTTGTGGAGAATCGCTTACGTGGAATTCGACGTCTTTTTGATACATGCCGCGTCTGAAGTCTCGAACATTGCGACGCCCAATTTTACTGTGATTAGAATTTCTATCAATTGAATGGAGTAGTGCCTTCCCTTCAGCACCATGTAATGCTCGACAAATAGCTAAGGTTAATGATCCATGGCCAGTTCCTGCTTCTAAAAAATGCAACTGCTCTCCTTCTTCTATTGCGTCTCTGTCAATATGGATATCTGAAAAGTTCACTATCGCAGCCGCATCATATGGGTAAATTGGTTGCGCCAATCGAATTCGATTAATTATAAACTCTTCCAATGTTGGGTGAGTTATTAAGAACTTGTCGCCGTGTTTGTTAGTGATAGTAGTCCTGACGTCTTTGCCGAGGATGTCATTATGCGAAAACTGCCCGAAGGGAGTCTGCCACTTTTGGTCCGGCTCTAGTGGCTTGGAGAGGGAGACTTTATCTGGTTTTAGCACTCCCCGAAGAATGACGCAATCTCCAGACCTAAATCTATCATAATGGTAGCATCTCTTCTTGATTAGACCAAACAATTGGCTACGAAGTTTATTCTGTCTACTCATTTAAGGCTAGAGCGAAGAGATCAAATTCTCGCTGCTTTCACCGGCCCGGTAAATTTACCACCTTTGGTCCGGGAATTTCACGGAAATCGAAACACACATTATGGGGGATTTTGTAAAATAGGAGTATAGGAAATTCAATGAAATATGTGCAATTGAAGAGATGCAGGTTATTTTATTTTTGGACCGTTAAGATATGGATAGTTAATGCCTCCTCTGCAGATTTCGATTTTTTTTTTTTTTTTTCCCCGGAAGGAATCAAAAAGTGTACTCTGAATTGGTGGTTGTGATCATGCGAAAATCGCAATTCTTTGCCGTAGATACTAAAGAGTCAAACCAATAAGTAAATTCTCATCCATATCTTCTAATGCTGAAAGAAATGTATTTATAATAACAACAAACTTCAGCGGAAGGCCCAAACATTATCTGACCACATAATAATTGGTCTCCATGTCTCGGTTGCCGTTAGTATGTATATATATATATATCTCACAGCCGGTGTGGCATCTATGCATACCTCTTCTTGCACCATTCGGTTCGCGGAAAATACGATTTTGCGAAAAAGGTTAATTTTGCTTTCCCTCGGTGTGTACTTCCCACTAGCGCGTCATTAATACGTATTTAGTTAGCAGCTTAAGATAGTATGTTGTCTTTTATTTAAGAGTCTGCGCTTTGCAGTTCATATACGGTTGTACCGCCTTTTGGAGATGGACCGTAGGAACTGCGGCAGTAATGTCACGTGCCCATTTACACAAGTTATCTTATTATTGTTTGCGCTTATTCTTTTTTTTTAAGAAAAGTAGTGTAGAGACAGTCCTCAGAGATACAACCAGTAAAACTGGAGGGTATGACTATCCCAGTAACTTTTAGAATTCAGAAATTCCGCATGTTTGCGGTTGATGTAGGAAATGTTGCGACTGCAACGTATTGTAGGTAACATATATAGCAAAAATGCTCGTTGTCTTAGCATCACTAATGTACGGTATGTAGATCTAATCCAAACCATGCAGCAACTGTCTTCTGAACGGTTTATCACATTTACTGATGAAATAAGGAATTAAAAAAGAAAAGTTTTGAAATAGCATGTCTGTACTGTGAATAAACTCAATTGCAGTCAAGTCAATTGCTGCCCCAATTAAGTTCCTTTACTATAGTAAGAATTTAAAGGCCGATTAACCATTCTCAATTTCTTTTCCACTGCACGAGGTCACGTGAGGTAAAAAAAAAAAGGTTCGGGGTCATATACCGCCTAATGAGTACACATCATTGCCCCAAATACGCGTACCCTTCAATTTTTTTTTTTTTTTTTAGAAAGCTTGACTAAACAAACTCGAATCGAAGCTATCCCACGAATCTATGTTCAAATTCACGGATCCAGCCTCGGTTAATGAGTTATGCATACTTTTTTTTTTTTTTTTCCGACAGCGCGTCGCGGCAACTTAGCTTCTGACGTAATGGTAAAAATACTGGGGAGACAGAGAGGGGGAGATGCACGTATAAGCACTGAGTGAGACACTGGCTGTCAAGGTTGCCTTTTTTGCTTGTTTGGCAACAGCAATCATCCCTTACTTTGAAGGTACATATGTAGCAAGTGTTGTTGTTTTTTCTCACACTAAACCTTCTTTGGTGAAGGATGTCGTATTTTACAGCCCTTAAACAGCTTTATGAGCCCGATCTCTGTGTAATTATTGATGCGTGGTTTTCTGGGATTGTCCGATGGCGTGCATGAATGCAGTCCAATTGGCTGAGATTCTCAGGGCGAGGGAGCCGATTCAAGTAACGATCTTCAGGTCAAAATAAGCGACTTGAGTGTCATGCTGCATATGTCGTAACTGGCATCCCGCGTGTGCGGATTGTCTAGGAAGAATAGGTTATAAAAACTTTTCCTTCTCCTCAGTTCACCATCCCTCTCCCCTCTTTCCGTCGACAGTATACACACACACACATTTTCATGATGCCTTCTTCCTCTCACCAACAAGAGCTTAGAGAAATCATAACAAGGGCCAGGGAGCGTGATCTCCGTGCGTTATTTGAAATCATCACTTCGCCCGACTCGTACAACGAGGAGGAAGAAGAAGACTGCGAGATTATCCAGCAAAGGGTGGACGAGCTGGCTCACGAAATTCTGGCCGATCTAACCGCAAACTACACAGCTGAAGAGGCCCTTGATCGCGCCTGGGCGATATATCACGATCAATTTTTCAAGCGAAGAATACGTGACGAATATTCGTACGATCCAACTTTGGATATGATTGACAATGCCACTTTCCTTCCTTCAAAGTCTGGGGTGATGGAGATTGAACTGCCTATATATCCTCCGGGGACGCGGATTTCCGCCTTGATATAGCTGACGTACTAATTGAATTATTTATTTGCTCTGACATAGGATCGTCCGGTTGATCTAATGGTTCCGCACCACGAAAAGGCTATTATGAGCTCGTCTTATCTACCCATCTCAAACCTTTTTTTAAGGTCCAGCTGTTCAAGGGCGTCTCCAAGTTTATCCAAGATATCCTCCAAAAGAGGAAGCTCAAAGTCTTCGGCAAGGTCTTCCAATTCATCAAGAATATCGCTGATCGGACCCTCGTCGTCATCTCTCTTTTTTAGTCCTGAAGTTTGTTTGGCGGTCTCACGTACCGTTTCGAGTAATTCAGAGACAAGTTCGTTTCGTCCAAGCTGGCTAAGGTCCTTGCTCATTCTGGGAACATTGACGGTCTCCGGGCTGTTGGTGTTTGAATCAGCTGCGTCGCGAACATGCAATGGAGCAGTGGTTGTGAAAAGATTCCCTGGTTCAGGGGCTGCTGCCGAGTTCCTCACCGGCAAATCTTGTGCAATAATAGCCATTCTGTTTTGTATAACCCGTCAGGATGTTAACGAACTTGTGTATATTCGGATCCAACAATATATAATCCTCTGGTCCATACAGGGATAAATTTGCACATCGATAGATCCCAGGCTCGACAGGCAATGATTGGATTATTTGACATGTCGATCCCCCTTACATCTTGGCTTTTATATAGACTAGCTATGCAGGCATGAAAGCAGCATTCTAGTTACGCATATGGCATTGTCGGTGGAATGACGAGAGGACTCCAGTCCTATGCGTGTACGTTGAGGCGAACAAAACCACTCAAACCTCGACGTTTGCAAGCATTAGTCCTCACAGAAACGAGACCGATATAGAGATATAGAGTATACATCTGCACACGCACTCTCTCCTATCGCCCACGGAGCCGAGGGTTCGGAGTGACGACAGGTGCTTTTCGATGAACTCGACGCCGGCCCGCTTGAGCTTCTTTTTTAGAAAAGAAGCAAAAGCACTGGAATTGCCTCGCAGAGCTACCTTTTTTGCTTCTTTTCGGAGAAAAAAGAAGCCGCCGGCCGCGGAGGCTACGTGGGCTCGCGTACTGCCCTGCGGGCGGCCTTCTTTTCTAGAAAAGAAGCAAAAGCACTGGAATTGCCTCGCAGAGCTACCTTTTTTGCTTCTTTTCGGAGAAAAAAGAAGCCGCCGGAGGCTACATGGTGTCGGTGTATTGCCCTGCGAAAGCACTGGCATTGCGGATCGCGGATATCTAACACTATGCTATGCATACCAACATTTTCGCTGAGAAGTCAACCATTTCATTCTTGGATCAACGAGAAACTACCAGACGCTATTCATACGCAGAGGATAACTATCTCCTGCAATGATGTCTATACTTGCAACCAGGGATAGCCAATATTGCAGAAAAGATAGCGAGGTGCCCCACACATAGTCCCGGAAGAAGTATACACCCTGTTTCAACATCATACTATTACTATTAGTAGAGCAACTGCCGAGTTCCTTTTTCAGTTATATATATGCTAGACTGCGTTAAGTGCTAACGGAGTATGACCAAAAAAGGTGAAATCACAGAAGAAACAACCATGCATCAACCATTTGAATTGCTGCATGCAGATTAAAAAAATGACTGCGACATTGTGGTGTAGCATAACTGTAAGGGACTCCCTGCATATTCTTGGCGGCCACAAGGTTTAGTTTACAATACAAGCCCTGATATTGAGTATCAGACGTGCCGGCAGTTGCATCCGTACTTTAGGTCTCTTCGCCTGTTGTATTTACGTGTGTCACAGTTGAAATAACGCTATTTCCGACGGATCTAAATATATATAACCGAGTCTCCCTGCAGAAGCCTAACAGTTTCACCGAATCCAAGTCTGTTGGAAAGTGGAGAGCTTCTGCTAAATTGGTAAATGGCAGTTGTGCAATATGTAGAGATACACATCTTCTAACAGCTCCAATGGAAGAGAAAAAGGTCAGTTTCACAATAATGGTCACGCTTCACAACCGCAACATAACCCGATTATAACCCGAATATTGTATAACGAAAAGTTTCACAAATATCAGAAGACGCAGATGGGTTGAAACGGACCAAACACCTTGAAGGACGTATCCAACGATTTGATACAGACACAGATATTAGCATAGAAATCACAGTCTGCCCATTTCATAGGCATAATTTAGTTATTTCAGCATGACCCTCCCTTTTTTTTCTCTTTTTTAATTAAACTTGAGCATAACCAGAATATGCACATACATCTCGGGTTCCTTTCCGATAGATACAGTTACTATAGTTGCTGCCGTTCAATGATTCATAACCATCGACAGATGATTGCATTTCATGCATCGTTGCACGCTACCGAGCATTCGCCTATGTCCGTCAGATGAAATTCAACCAATAACATCATGAATACAGTCAGGCATGTTGTTACACACCGTACTGTTTTGAAAGTGCACCGCATAACCATTTGACAGGACTTCCCCGCAGGAATGATTCGGATTACAGAAACGGGTCTTTACAGGTTCTAATCATTAACTTTCCTTACTAGTTACGGTTACAGCTGCTCTCTTTTTTTTTTTGAAACGTACTCTCTAACGCAAAACTATACCAAAATCGACCCGTCTTATCCTAGTAGAATGGACTGCCAGTCATCTAAAGAACCGATCTACCTTTTTCACCATCTCATCGTCATCACGGTTGTGCCCGAACAACGCGTATCCCTCGGCCCAAACGGACATTTCCGAAAACAGCCGCACGAGTGGAAAAGGAGAACTTGTAAGAAAAAACAAATGTGGCACAACACTTGAAAGCTCCGAAAGAATATATAAAAGACGGAGGTATGCTCTTGGTCACTGTCTCGCAGCTGTGTTCGTCATATCCCGAAAGTTCTAATTATAAGGGTTTATGCAAGGTATATGGGGTCGTGTTGGATTATGATCCAAATAGGCTGGTGGCATCCGTTGCGGAGTTACGGAGGTTGGGCCAAACAGAAAATAACTATTTAACTGTCAATTTGAATGAGGAGTTGAAGGTGACAAGTCCCATTGGAATGGTTATACAGATTTTGGGTTATTGGACTAATAAGGCTGAGATGTCTGCCTTCGAAGCTATTCCGGTGAAAGATCCAAAGTTATTCGAAGATGCCACTTTTTGTAGAGGATTGTTGGAATCCTCTAGTAGCTTCTTTTCTAGTTGGGCTAAACGGTAATATATCTGAAAAAAAAAAAAAAAAAAAAAAAAAAAA
>JAJLUR010000017.1:0-26307 GCA_030674225.1 Blastobotrys terrestris | reverse complement strand
TCGGCGATGCGGAGAAGCGGAGATACGGTTGATTATAGATGTTTGAATAGTAAATAGTAAAAAATATATTTATAATAATAAAAAAGTGCACGTTTTTATACAAAAGAGATTACTCCTTAACGTTGGACGGGTAGAAGATGTTGTCTAGCTCGTTGAAGTTTTCTTTGATGGATCGGACAGAGACAAATCTGTTCAAGAGGTTGCTGGAGCCAGCCTTGTCGTTGGTACCAGACATTCTGCCACCACCAAACCATTGCTGGGCAACAATAGATCCGGTAGACTTATCGTTGATGTAGAAGTTACCGGCGGCGTTACGGAGCTTGTCGTTAGCGAGCAAGACGGCATCTCTGTCTTGAGCAAAGATAGAACCAGTGAGACCATACTTGGTAGCACCATCAACGTGTTCGAGGATTTGCTCAAATTGGTTATCTGGGTAGACGTAGCAGGTGACCAAAGGACCAAAGAACTCAGTCTTCATGTTGTCGTGGTCAATGTTCTTGGTTTGGAAGACGGTTGGGGAGACGTAGTAACCAGTGGAGCCATCAACCTTACCACCAGCAACCAGCTCGAGTTCTGGGTCCTTGAGGTTGGAGGCAATCACGTTGGATAGCTTGTTGAAGGAACCTTCATGGATGACAGGGCCGGAGAAGAGATGGAATCCCTCCTTGGTGGTGGCATCGCCCACCTCCAAGGTTTCAATTTCTTGTTGGAGTTCCTTCTTGTATTCTGGCCAAAGGGATTCTGGGACAAAGACTCTAGAAGTGGCAGAGCATTTTTGACCTTGGAATTCGAATGCACCTCTAACGGTGTTCTTGGCGGCATGTGGCACTTGGGCCGAAGAGTGGAGGACGTGGAAGTTCTTGCCACCGGTTTCGCCCACGATTCTTGGATAGGACTTGTATTTTGGCAGGTTTTGGGCAATCTGTTGGTACAGGTTCATGAACACGTTGGTGGAGCCGGTGAAGTGGAGGGCAGCGAACTCTGGAGACTCAATTGCGGTCTGAGCCACGGCTTGAGGGTCACCTGGAACAAAGTTGATGACGCCGTCTGGGAGACCAGCTTCTTGGAAGATCTTGTATACAAGGTAATTGGAGAGCACGGCAGAGTTGGATGGCTTCCAGAGGACAGTGTTTCCGACAATAGCCGGAGCACCGGACAAGTTACCAGCAATGGCGGTGAAGTTGAATGGGGTGATTGCGAGAACAAAGCCCTCGAGAGCTCTGTATTCAGCACGGTTCCAGATTCCTTGAGGGTTCTTTGCGGGCTGTTGAGCGTAGAGCTCGTCAGCATACTTGACGCCGAAACGCAGGAAATCAATCAATTCACAAGTGGCGTCGATTTCGGCCTGGTAGGCGTTCTTGCCCTGGCCGATCATGGTGGCAGCGAGAACGTCGTAACGATACTTGTTGGCAATGAGGTCTGCGGCCTTGAGGAAGACACCGGCACGCTCTGCCCACGGAGCGTTCTCCCAGTCCCGCTTGGCGTCAGCACAGGCCTTGATGGCGTCCTTGACCTGGCTGGCCGATGCGGAGGACACGTTCGCCACGCTCTTGGAGTGATTGTAGGGCGAGGGCTGGGAGAAGACCTCGTCGTTGTAGATCTTCTTGCCTCCAATGACCACAGGAATGTCCTCGGTCTTGGACTTTGCCCGCTCAAGCGCCTTGAGAAGCTCAGCACGGTCAGCAGAGCCCGGGTTGAACGGTCTCACCGGCTCGTTGTCAATTGGCGGGATGTGGAACTTGCCCACCTGGGGGTAGGATGCGACGGAGCGCTTGGCAGCAGCAGTAGCGCCAGCGGTCGTCTTTGCAGCAGAGCGACGTCCGAATGCGAGCATTGTGAATATAGTCCGATGTGTGTGAAGAGAAAAGAGAAATTTTCTTTGTGGAGCAAACCAGCGCTTATATAAACACCGAGCCGCACAGTGTGGAGAGGAAGTCGGCGAATACGCGTCCCGTGTTGGGTGCAGGTCGGTGGCAGTACCTGGGGCTGGGAGAAAGGGAATATATATATAGCGGGAGCAGGCTGCAGGGCTTTCTTTTGAGGGCTCCCCGGGCCTATCCGTTGATATGCTATCTGGTCTCGCGCCAGCTCTGAGCTTTCAGGGTGTCTCCTCGTTCTGGTGTTGTGACGGTCTCGGAAAAACTGTTGCATATAGCTGCAGCGGATTAACTGGGGTCCGGAGCTGTGCGAGTGATCAAGGTGTCTTTTCTAAAAAGAAGCCAAAAAAGGTCAATCTCAGACAGTTTAACCCCAGTGGGGCCCGCAGGGCAATACACACGAGTCTATGTAGCCTCCGGCGGCTTCTTTTTTCTCCGAAAAGAAGCAAAAAAGGTAGCTCTGCGAGGCTCCACCAGTGCTTTTGCTTCTTTTCTAGAAAAGAAGGCCGCCCGCAGGGCAATACACCTCTGCGAAGCTGGTGTAGCCTCCGGCGGCTTCTTTTTTCTCCGAAAAGAAGCAAAAAAGGTTGCTCTGCGAGGCTCCACCAGTGCTTTTGCTTCTTTTCTAGAAAAGAAGGCCGCCTGCAGGGCAGTACACCTCTGCAAGGCTCCACCAATGCTTTTGCTTCTTTTCTAGAACAGAAGACCGCCCAAAGGGCATCTCTTGGGCTCCACACTGTTCTAAGAGGCCCTGGTTTGTAGCGTGTAGGCTGCAGATGTAATAATATATTTCTAATTTTAGATGTGCGGCTCGGCGCTTAGCTTTAATCTCAACTATAAAAGGAGGCCATTCCCCACAAGATGCTGCTTTCTTTCTTTCTTTCTTTTCTCTTCTCCTCACCTATAGAGACGTACTCTCACGTGGGTCTGAAGGGTTCCTATACACACAGCCAATGCCCTCCAGTGTATGTTGTAGAGGCCTGATGGTTGTGGAGAAAGACTCTCTACGGACGTTCTGCATGTGCAGTCTAGAGCAACCCAACGGTCTGAGGACGCTATAATTTGCTCCTGTGGCTGTACGGAGTGTGGTTCCAGCTGCAGCGTTGTCTAGAAAAGATAGTGTCTCCAGAGTATTCCTCCCTCCTCTACAAACACCAATTAGTTTTCTTTTCAGCTTGCTTCAGCGTCTATTCTCGCAATGTTATTTTGCGTCGTCCGTTCTAGGAAATATGGCCGTTTGCAGTGCGTACCTTACACACGACGTTACCAATTCTCGTTTAGTCGGTACATATCACACTGGTTGGGCCATTGCTCCCTCATAACTCCGCACTAGGCTAATTGCTCAAGGTCTTTGTGTCTTTAAAGCATCTGCGCATAAGCTTCCAATGGCGTTGCCGTGGTAGCAGCTAACTCTAATTATAAGTGCCGGGCACTGACCTCATAATCTGGTAGCTATTTGGGGGCACCGGGATCCTCGGTCTTCTGTCCTAAGAAAGTCGAGGGTCACGCAGAGCTACCTTTTTTTGCTTCTTTTTCGGAGAAATAAAAAGAAGCCGCCGGAGGCAAATGGCCCTGAATTACAGCTATTTCATACACAGACTATTTCAGCACCTCCTTGACTTCGGGCTTCTCTAGTTCCTTTCTGAAGTCTGGACGAGGCAACTCATAAGCTTCGGTGGTGCGGCCATAGGTGATACCGCCAAGCCGCGAGACCGGCTTGAGCTTGGCTGGATCTATCAGATTGCGGTCGTCGTTGATTGCATCCTCACGAATGTGGAAATTGACACCTTCGACGATACAGAGAGTGCCGGTCTTGTTGCCCGTGGTTTTGGAGAACCAGTCGTGATGGTGCACAAGCTTGGCCTCAACTGAGAAGACCGATTCGGCCACATGGGCCGGCTTGACCAGCTTGGACTCAGACGCAGTCAGTCCGGAGAGTTTCCACTCGTCAACATCTGGGGGACAGCCCGTGCAGGAGTAGTTGATGGCCTCGACCATCCATTCGGAAACCATGTTGATGGTCAATTCCTGCGTGTCCAGGACGTTTTGCAACGAATCTTTTAGGTTTCCAGTCCCAGCGCTGAACCCGATGCAGAAGATTGGCGGGTCGTGGTTGACAACCTGTGTGTAGGAGAATGGAGCTAGGTTCCTCACACCGTCCTTAGACACTGTTGAGATGAGGCCGATCGGTCTGGGAACAAGCCCAGAGATGAGTGTCTTGTAGTTGTCTACGGGGTTTCTGCCCTCACCGTACGGATCGATCTCAAGTTTCTTGTGCTTCTTCCACTCGTCGCTGGTAGCACCGTCGCCGGCTTTCCATTCAGGGTCTACAGTCTTTGTGTAATGGAACTCGCATTCGGCGTTGAACGGCGGACGCGAGCTCTCTACCTTTTTGAAGTCTCCATGAGGGTTCCTGTTGATTTGGGCCTCTCGCAACGATCGCTCGTCAGATACCATTGTTGTAGAGAAGAGTACAGCAGCAGGCAGAGAGGGCGGTGGTAGCGAATAGATAGCGGGGAGTGCGGAAGCGGAAAAACAGACAGTGTGCGCCGCAGGGACCGACGGCTGTTTATGCATAAAACTATGCACCGGTCTTAATGTGCGTGATGGGAACCTTAACTTGAGAAAAAAAATGTTTGATTACAACGTCTGAAGTTGGTCTTTTTTTTTTGTTTGTTTGTTTGTTTTCTATGGAATGCCAAAAACCATTACATCTACTCTCTGACCAGTAATGCTGCATACCCTTGACCGGTGGACATGCACATGGATAAAACACCTACTTCCTTGTCCAGAGCGTGTAAATCATTCAAAAGGGTGGCCACAATTCTGCCCCCCGTAGCTCCTAATGGGTGGCCCAGGGCAATTGCACCTCCATGTGGGTTCACTTTGGACTCGTCTAAGCCGAGTTTTTGGATGCAGTATACAGACTGGCTCGCAAAGGCCTCGTTGAGCTCCCACAGATCAATGTCCGATTGCTGTAATCCTACCTTGCCTAGAAGTTGGGGGATGGCGGCAGATGGACCGACACCCATTAAGTTTGGCTTTACGCCGGCCACAGTGGAGAACACATACTTTCCCAGGGGCTGGAGACCCAACTCTTGAGCACGTTGACGAGTGGTAAGGATCATGGCCGAAGCTCCGTCGGAGATTTGAGAAGAATTGCCAGCAGTGGTTGTGCCGTCCTCTCTGAAGACCGGCTTGAGCTCGGAGAGCTTTTCCCGTGAAATGGTTGCTCTGATCCCGTCGTCCTTTGAAACCGTTTCGCCGTTTTCCAATGGCACAGGAACAATCTCTTTGGCAAAGTGACCACTTTCGGTGGCTCTAGCAGCTTTAAGATGACTGTTGAAAGCAAAATCGTCCTGATCCTTTCTACTTACACCGAATGTTTCTGCCACCAGCTCAGAAGTCAACCCCATAGGCATGAGTACGTCTTTAGCGTCTTGACTTGCATTTTTCAGCACGTTTTCATCGACTCGAGTGGGAATACCACGATGTGGGAAATAATCAAACGTCATAGATTCAACACCAGCAGCAATTCCCACGTCAATCTCGCCTGCTCGAATGGAATTGGCTATATAGCTCATGGCCTGCGCCGAGGATGCACATTGTCTATTGACGGTATTGATAGTCGTGTTTTCGGGGAACCCGAGGCCCTTGACTGCGAGGGCACTTACCTTATGTCCACTTAATGTTTGTAAAACTGCGCCAACCAATACATCATCAACAACAGCTTTATCGATCCCACCCTTTTCTACTGCTCCCCCTATTGCTGTCTGCAATAATCGCTCAGGGGCACATTGTGCAAGACCTCCCTTGTTTGCACGTGTTATCGGTGTACGACAGGAACCAACTATTACAATATCCTTAGCGCTCTTTTTCAAAAGTTCCCTCAAACTAGCCATCGTTATTATGCCAACTAGAGTACAAGAAAAAAAAAAGTTGTTGAGAGCGTTGGCGGACCTTTTTGAACTCCCCCACCCGCTACCCCGCATTTTATTTTCCGACGGGACTTATCGGAGAGTTTTTATTTTCGTTTTTTCAAAAAAGAATTCTACCGCTTATAACGTAGTAATATTAATACACATAAGAGTCCTAATAATATGGCAATTCGTCCTCATTGTCTAATTGCTGAGGTGATTTGATAAATAAGCTCAAGTAGAGCGCGACTATGGCTGCTACACCGCCGAATCGGAACACCCAACCAATGCTGTTTTCATCTCCATCGTCGGCAGCCAATATTTTAAAGAGAAGTGAGGAAAAGAGCGATGAGACGACTTGGGGTGCAGAGATAAACACATTCATCACCCCGAGGACAACTCCCGCCTCATGCTCGTACTGTAAATAGCGTTTGTTAGTCCTTGCCTCGGCATGTCCATGAAGGGCTTTGGTCTTTTTGACCTTTATACGAGAAATTTCTTCAGAAATCAAGGTAAATGGAGCCCATAGTGCACATGCCCAGCATATCCCAAGCATTCCAACAAAAACGGTTGCAGAAGACGTATTTTTTATCCAAAAAGTGGCCACCATGAGTGCGATAAAGAGTAGATGGGATAGAGTCCAAACCCGTGCAACAGTCAAGCCCGTTATCTGGATCTTCGATAGTGCCAATTCTCGATAATATCTCATCTTACTTGTGAGTGTATCTCCAATGACATGATTTTCGAGATTGTCCATTACCTCAATGTCATGCTCGCCCAGATACGACTGTTGGGCGAGATATGGCAACAAGAAGTTTGCAAGTAGTGAAGTAATTGAATAAGCCACTAATGCTTTGGTGCCCTTTCGAGTGGCTATTTCGCTTAATCTGTCCCAATCATCCTCGGTCAGCGGAGGGGCGCCAGGCGGACGCTCTCTGAGATATTGCTTGAGATACATTTCTCCAACATATGTGGTAGTGTAGAATAACATTGGGAAATACCCAATCCATGCAAAGAACTGGATTTTGCAAATCAGTTTAGTCTGCGGAGACAGACTCCTGATCGCCTTCACGGTGTCGGCCCAGATCCGGACGATTTTCAAAGTTCTGTGGTGAACCTCAATGTGGTCTTGACCGACCTCTTCTTTGACAATGGTAATGTCTTCGTTCGGATCAGTTTCTCCAACATACCAGCAGGATGGAATGACTGTAACCACTAGGGCAATGCAGGCACAAGCACTCAACGCTTTAAACTGGCTGTCCCCCAAAAATGGGAACCTCTGTGGCAGATCCATTGAGCCCAGCACATATCCAACGATATTTCCGATTCCAGTCATCCTTGCTGCCCATGCATTGGCAATTTGCTGTTGATGAGTGGGTACGTTGTCCACAATATATGCTCGAGCAGCTGCTTGAATTGCAGAGATGGAAAAATCCAAAACGTACACAAAAAACACAGCGAATGGAATTGTCTTCGCCTTGATCTCCGGGGAAGATGGGCGATCACTACCATTTAAAAAGGCAATTATGTCTTTTGACCAGCTCAACATTAGCAGCGAAATTATTGTTGCAACGCCACCGCCAATGATAAAAGGTCGTCTTCGGCCGAACCGCAATCGACACTCGTCGCTCAATACGCCCACAATGGGCTGTCCAATCGTACCCGAAAGCGGTCCAGCGATCCAAACCAAGCTCATCAGCGTCTTAGACATACCTAATGAGAGTAAAAAGGGGGTCCCGTTGGAAAATTCAGCAGTCCACGAAAGCTGCAACCCACCGATGATCACAGTCAATAGCAGAATGTATATAAACGGCTTGGTCTTGGTGTAGATATCTTTGTAGGACATATCCCTGCCCAGCAACGGGGCAGATTCCACGCCTGATCGCTCTCCAGTCATGTTTCTGATCGTTACTCGGTGAGTGGATGTAACGTGCTTTCAGTCTCCGGTCGCTGCGAGGCCTCCTGAGGCCGGGAGGGTGGAAATATTGATAAGAACCGCGCCAAGTCACGTGACCGGGATTCATGAGTCGATTCCGTTTTTGCAATTTAGCAGCGCAGCACAACCATAAAAAGTGCCTGATTGTCCCCTGTCATCGTAGCAAGTACCTTCAGAAAAGCGGAGGTAGCCCTCAGTAGCATGCACATAATCCCACAGTCTAAATAGTGGCTGTTTTTGTCTCCGAAACTAAGAAAAGCAGCTCTTTGAGGACCAAGCAACCGGTAGAATTCACTCAGTGCATTGCGTGTTGACAGTCAATAACTGAAAAATAGCACTAACAGCATAATATTTCCAGTGCTCGCAGACAAGGAGTGTTATATTATATGATATGATATGTTTCTATGGAATGGAACGCTACATGTCAAGGATGTGAGTCTGCACAATGTTCAACGTTTTCCTCAAAGCATCATCTCCGATAATGGCGTATATATCAGGGGGATATCCACGTTATGCACATTCACATATCCAATTGAAGGTAGATAGCTAAAGCTAACGTAAAATATGTATATGCAGGGCTATTGATGTCGCTTCCCTAGCTTGTGCGATGCCATGATAAACCAAAACCTCATACCCCAGAGCATATATACTTCAAAATACTGAAATCCACCCCCGCCTGCTTATTGTATCCGCCTCTTCTTCTGCACTGTATCATACGTATCGTATCGTACGGCAGTTGTGTAGCCGCGGTTATGCATATCGGCAAGGGCTTATAGCCGAAGGACCTTTAATACAAAAACACTGGCCGGATCCTGATAAAGGATCATTTTTATGTATAAAAATGACTGCTCATGTGGTCAAAAAACGAGCTCCAAGAGCATGTCAAAGCTGTCATCGACGAAGGGTGAGGTGTGATGCTGCAAAAAAAGGGCGGCCATGTTCCCGATGTGAACAGGATGGCTTGAACGATTGCCAGTTTATTGTATCCAAACGAGGAAGCCGTAACAGCAGAAAAGAGGAAAGTTCCAATAACTGTAGTGGCAGCCAATCACCTGTTGTCACTGCTGAAAGTGACAGACACGACGAGGACCTACCGACGTGGTCGAGAACTTTTGTAGACGTCGTGAGTGGAGAGGATGCCCACGAGTTCGACAGATCTCCCAGACCAGACTCTATCACTTACTTGGGTGAATCGTTCCTGCTTTCTCTGGTCAGAGGAAACGACCTGAAAGATGGGACGATCGTACGAATGCACCACCGAATCAACAATGGTGATGATAGCAGTGACGACAATAAAGGTTACTGCGACCCTTCTAGAAATACGATTAATGGGCAGTTTTCATTAATGCGAAACCATGGAGGATTCACGCGCTATCCCAAGCATATCGAGCAGGCATTTATGGCCGTATTTTTTGAGAAGTTCTATCCGATATACCCGGTGGTGAATCGCGAGGAATTCATTGAGAAATACGAAGCTGATAAGGTACCTTGGCTACTGCTGCATGCTGTGTGTTTTGTTAGTTGCCTTTTTGCCCCATTTGCATTACTTCACGCTGCGGGGTTTTCCAATCGAGGCACTGCTCGATCTGTGCTTTATAATAGAGGGAAAATATTGTTCGACATGGGATATGAAAAGAACAAGTTTGTGATTGTGCAAGCTCAATTGTTATTTAGCTTCAACCTAGGTAAGCCAAGTGATATGTTCTATTCCCACATCTGGGTTGGAGTCGCCGTTAGCAACGCCGAAACACTTGGAATGCACCGTTCGACAAAGTCCTGTGGAGGGGTGGCCGAGTCTGAGAAAAGACTGATGAAGAGATTATGGTGGACGCTCTTCGTCCGTGATGCTTCGATTGCTGCGCTATTTGGGAGGCCACTAAGAATCAATCCAGAACACTGTGACATTGAAATTCCTACTTTGGACGACTTTTCCGAAGATAGTCCGGGGAGTCTTCCCAGCCACTATCAAATTCAGATCGTGAAACTGTCTTTCATTCTGCATGAGCTCACAAGCTATCGTTGGAATTCGGATCCGGACCATGAAAGGATACCGTCCATCCATCAGAAGCTAGAAAATTGGAGGGAGCAGTTGCCTCCCATTCTTGCATGGAAACAAACCTCGGAAAAGAGCCTTCACAGTACCCAACCAAATATATACTCGCTCTCGCTTGAAATGCTGTATAACAACCACCTCATCCATTTGCATTTGCAGAATTCGAAATTTTTTGCTTCCTCCGCAGATCATCTTGGGTCGTATTCTATCGCAGAAGCTGCGGCCAAGCGCATTACGAGAATAGCGACATACCTTGCCACAAGCTCGCTGGCCACAAGTATGCCGCACGAAGCCTACTCGGCCATGTTTGCTGCACAAGTTGTTCTCTACTCTCAACTTCGAAGCGGCGATCCAGCCAAAATGGACACCGCCCGGGCTCAGGTGGATATTTGCCAGATGCTCCTGAGGTCAATTGCTGATTTCTGGGATTCTGCACCGTGGATAATGAACTTATTTGATGTACTTTGCTCCAGCCTTGAGAACGAGACGCGGCAGTCTATCCACAGTAAAAAGAATGAGAAGCCTCCTCTCGGGGATGCGGGTCTCAATGAGTTTATCACGTTTCTGAACGCCTGGCAGGGGAACCAAGACACGCCTATTTTAGAGCCCTCCGACATCAACTCCTTGCTTCAGAATATTACGTAGGGGTTAATCTGCTTTCTGAATAAATTTTGCTACATACTGCGGAAGCTACCTTTTTTGTTTCTTTCCGGAGAGGAAAAAGAAGCCGCCGGAGGCTACACGGGACGTGTATTGCCCTGCGGGCGGCCTTCTTTTCTAGAAAAGAAGCAAAAGCACTCAATTGCCTCGCAGAGCTACCTTTTTTGCTTCTTTTCGGAGAAAAAAGAAGCCGCCGGAGGCTACACGGGACGTGTATTGCCCTGCGGGCGCCCTTCTTTTCTAGAAAAGAAGCAAAAGCACTGTTGGGCCTCGCAGAGCTACCTTTTTTGCTTCTTTTCGGAGAAAAAAGAAGCCGCCGGAGGCTATATGGGCCGTGTATTGCCCTGCGGGCGGCCTTCTTTTCCAGAAAAGAAGCAAAAGCACTAGTGGGCCTCGCAGAGCTACCTTTTTTGCTTCTTTTCGGAGAAAAAAGAAGCCGCCGGAGGCTACACGGGACGTGTATTGCCCTGCGGGCGGCCTTCTTTTCTAGAAAAGAAGCAAAAGCACTCAATTGCCTCGCAGAGCTACCTTTTTTGCTTCTTTTCGGAGAAAAAAGAAGCCGCCGGAGGCTACACGGGACGTGTATTGCCCTGCGGGCGGCCTTCTTTTCTAGAAAAGAAGCAAAAGCACTAGTGGGCCTCGCAGAGCTACCTTTTTTGCTTCTTTTCGGAGAAAAAAGAAGTCACCGGACCAGATTATCCTAGAGCACTATACATAATCACCTCATTACCCCCTCCCCAGGAGTACGAATGTATATTTCACAAATTCAAAGCCCACTCCTAAACTACCTACTGCATCCTCCCAGAATGCGCATAACTCTAACCTTGCAACGTCAGTACCGCAATTGCAACAATGGCACCCTTTCATCCCCCCTACATCGAGTCAGCCGCTGCCTATCACTACGAAACCCGATAAGCTGATTCATCGGACCCATCAATCAACAGTCACAAACTATCACGGCAGCAGAGCATCTGCAGACCGAACCCTGCAACTACGTCATGCATCGTCGAGCCGATGACTAAGCTGAAAAAGTGAAACAAACAAAGCCGGAATTGGACGCCAAAAAAGAGGCTATAACATGAGATAGAGAGTAGGTAGTAAGAGAGGAGACTGGAACGGTCTCATGTAGTGGAATTGAGGGATGAGACATAGACTCCAGTATTGTGTGGGTGCACGGAAAATGGAGAAAAAGAAAAAAGTGGGTGGCTGAAAGCATCGGGGAGGGGCGGTTCCAGCGGGTCCAAACCACCGCCGACCGCTCCCGAAGGTTGTTGTCGTCATCAAGAACTAAACACAACACTTAGTATATAGCAAAAAAGACTACATGTCGATGTCATACGAAAAACTGGTGAAAGTGAGTGTGGAAAGCAGCTGAGAAGTAGTGGGGAAAGATGAGTCTAACAAATTGATAATTCCAGGGGGCTACCAAAATCAAATTGGCGGCTCCAAAGTCAAAGTATGTTGAGCCGATTCTCCAGAGCACCTTCGACGAGCATGGCTATGAAGTGCGGACTGTGATGAATTCGCTTGCTGGCAGAATCCAGGACTCCGCCTGGACGGTGGTCTACAAGGCCTTTATCGTCATTCACTACATGATTCGCGAGGGACGTGAGGATGTCGCCTTGGAATATTTGGCGTCTAATCCTCGAATGCTTCAAATACGGAACGGGGTGATGAGCAATCGTCAGGCCACGTCGTTGACGCGATATTCAAAATACCTGTACGTGCGAGCTATTCAGTTTAGCAAGACCAAGCTGGATTACGTTAGATACCAGGCCCCGGATGGGGGCGGAAGATTAAAGGGATTAAGTGTGGAAAAGGGGCTATTACGGGAATGTGACAGTGTTTACCAACAGATAGAAGCGTTGCTGAAGTGTAAATTTTATGAAGAGGACGTTGACAACGACATTTTATTGACTGTCTTCCGGCTGCTGGTATCGGATCTTTTGGCGTTATATCAGGTGTTCAACGAAGGGGTGATAAACCTTCTTGAGCACTATTTTGAAATGTCCAGGCCGGATGCATCGCACGCTTTGGAAGTGTATGAAGGCTTTGCCAAGCAGACAGCCAATGTTGTTGCATTTTTGAAAATTGCCAAACATTTGGAATACCAAACAAAACTCCGCGTGCCTAATATTAAACATGCCCCTACCTCGCTCATGAAGTCGTTACAAGATTACTTGAATGACCCTGACTTTGAGACTAACCATAGACAATATTTGGCCGAAAAGGAGGCTCGCAAGAACCTGTCTTCGAGAAAGATTGAGCCTTCCACGTCCAGCTCATCTACTGCACAACCGCAACAAAAGACTCAGCCGCCCGCAGACGATTTGATTGACATTTTTGGTGGCGGTTCTGTACAACAGCAAGAGAGCGTCATTGCTCCGCAGCGGAAACTGTCTGTCTATAATCCGTTCTATAAAGACCAAGTTCAGCAGCAGCAGCATGAACAGGAACAACAACTTTTGCTGCAACAGCAGCAACAGCAGGCTCAATTACAACAACAGCAGCAACAGGCTCAACTACAACAACAGGCACAATTGCAACCATTCCAACAGCAACCACAACCACAACAGCCTCTACAACAGTCATACACTGGCCAATATTCCGTCACTCCACAGCTTCAACAAACCTACACCGGAAACCAATTACTAACGCAAACCTACACTGGGGCTGGATTCGGAGGATATACACCTCAACAGCCGCAACAAGCGCAAGCTCAACAACCCCAACCAACTCAATTGCAACGATCAAACACAGGAGGTAACCCATTTTCCACAACACGCAGTGCCAGCGGTCCGAATCCGTTTAAACGAGCGTCAACATTACCCTCGCTAAGCGAAACCGCTCCGATGCAAAATCAGCAAACTCCGCAAATGAATACCGGCGTTCAGCCTAACAGTGCGGTTTCCTTGCAAAGATCGGGCACTAATCCAGTGTCGCTTCAAAGAACAGGCACTAATCCGTTCTCACGGCAACCATTAGCTTCGCAAGATACAGGTACTAATCCTTTCCGAAAGAGCATGTATGCAACTTCAATGCCATCACAACAACAACAACAGCAGCCAATGCCCACAGGCTCTACTACATATGGAGGATTAGAAGCATTACCGACAGTGTCGGTATTTCCACAGACACAAACGCAACAAAGCCAACAAACTGGATCGTTTTTCTGACTCTTTTTAGATTTAGATCCTATCTTTTTTTTTTATATTTTGTATGCATAATTGACGAAACCATAACCCCTTACGTAAATAATAACGATGTACAGTACAACGGTGTCTCAACAAAGCAAAAGAGATAGCCCTTTGCGGCATATGCTTTTGCTCCTTCTCTAGAAAAGAAGGCGACCCGCAGTGCATCGTCGGACCCCGTACGCTGTGGTAGGATAAATTATATTACAGGCCTAAATATTTTTCGGGTAACAAGCTCCAGACAGTGCCCAAGACACCGATAATTACGGAGATGAAAGTGAGTGTGTACAAAAGGATGGTCTCGGCTGGGGAGATCTTGCCGTGATACAACTTTAGGTAGAATACAAATGGAAGCACCAAACAAGTAGTAACACATAATGCAGAACCAGCAAATGCAATAATTCTATCAAACTCCGGGAACACAATGGCCAACACCGTGAACAGAAAGACCACAAGCAACCGTAGGAGGAATTTGGCTACTTTTTGCAATGTAGTTACACCATTGACTGGTTTGGACAACGGGAACCCATTCAACCCCAGGAGAACGTCAAACGTTGAGATGACTGGTCTTGCATTGAGGGGCACTTTTGCCAGCGGAATCAGCCCCACCAGTATGGTGATTGCATATGAAATGTATTCGGGGCAATTTGGCGATTGGATGATGTTGTTAGTGACCTCTTCAGCGGTCTGTTCCCCATACATCAGATAGCCCAAAACTCCCATGGAGATGTCTACCAAAAAGGTGATTTCGTAGATTGTGGCCAAGCATTGCTTATACTTTTTTGGATGCCGCATGTCACGGTAAATGTTAGGGAAGACTGCATGGCCGCCCCAGGGGGCCATGAAAAGACCGATGGACAGAGGGACCAATCTCCAGTTCTCGGGCCAAAAAGTGGTCTTCATTGGCGGGAATAGCGAGCCGGGTCCGGATTCTGTCTGAAGGCCGGTGTAGATAACAATTAAGAGGAGCCCGAAGGTGCAGATGATTCCGAGAATGGAGGAAAAGGAGAGGATCCGTAGTGGGAGGAAGCATGTAGGGGTCATGATGATGAAGCCAATGACCTTGAAGCTGGTCTTTGAAATTGCCGGGAACAATGCATTGAGACAGTCGGCAAAGAGGACGAAGAGGGAGACACCAGACCCCAGCAGTTCAATTGTGAACAATGCGGAAACGGCCAACCTCGCGCGATGGCCAAATGCTGCGTATGCAATGTCTGCGTATGTTATGAGCGTGAGGTCGGTATCCAGGCATTTTGATAGCAAGATTGCGGAATACACCGTACTGAACCCAGCTCCGAGCAGGAGAACGAATCCGGGTCCCCAGCCAGCATACTTAAACGCCAACGGCAAAGCGAGCAAACCAACACCTATGAGCATGTTTACAGAGTTGAAGATTGTCTGGGGGGCGGTGGATTGACCCACAACCATTGTGGTGATTCTGCCCTCCGAGTCCTCCACCTTACGCACAATCACCGGCTGAGAGTCATCGTTATTAGACTTGACCTCAGACTCGCTGAGGAGATGGCTTCCCTCATCCACAGGGACCGTGTAGCTGGGTCGACGACGCGACCGTGACGTTGATCTGACTCGAAGCAGCGGTGACAAATGGTCAACCTCGCCATCGTCGTCATCGTCAAATACTGCAGTGTCCGCATCGCTATCCTCGTTTTCCTGGAAGAACGATCTGGAGCGGTTGAACCCACCCATGGCCCGAAACGATTGAGCCCGTGAGAAGGAATCCGCAAAGTGGTCGAAGGAGTTCAGTCTCGGGCGGTCAAAGCTCCGGGGGAGAGATGACGGTGTGATCTCGACGGCATCATACTGCGTCATGTTGATAGCGAGGGGGGATACTGAAAAATAATTTTTCCTGGTTGAAAAAAAAAAAAAAAAAGAGAGAAAAAAAAAAGGTGCCAATAAGTTTTTGATTTATTATCACAAACATCCCTGAGTGTCTCCTCCCCCCAGTCTTAAATCTGTGCTGATCGCCATGCAGCAAAAAAAATAAAAATAAGCGAGCCGCCGCACGCCGCACAGTGAAAAAATTATGAAAAAAATGTATTTCAACGGTCGGGGGTGAAGGGTACTTATTAGTTTTAACCGGTCAATTGATGCTGAAGAGCCTGTCTCATTTCACAGGGTAATATCATAGACACGGCGACTCTGATTGTGCTAGTGAAGGTCTGTTGCTTAGGCTGCTAGCGGGGGGATCATGTATGCATATCTGCAATAACTGATAGGGAGCTCCATGGACCCAATTGGCTGGAGATCTGTCAGGAAAGCAGGACGCTCCAATTGCCTCCAGTGGCTTCTTTTTTCTCCGAAGAGAAGCAAAAAAAGGTAGCTCTGCGAGGCTGTCCAGTGCTTTTGCTTCTTTTCTAGAAAAGAAGGCCGCCCGCAGGGCAATACACGACCTATGTAGCCTCCGGCGGCTTCTTTTTTCTCCGAAAAGAAGCAAAAAAGGTAGCTCTGCGAGGCTGATAGTGCTTTTGCTTCTTTCCTGGAAAAGAAGGTCGCCTGCAGGGCAATGTACATACCCCCAGCAGCTTCTTGACAGGCGATTGCGCACAAGTGCTTTTAGCTGCCTAATCGCCACAGACTCACATTAAAACAAAAGACGATTATATTAGAAAAGGTAATCTATGGGGAACGATGGAGGGGAACTCTATATTATGCAATGTTGCGTTCTTCGCGAATGTCGTATCTCTCTTGAGAGCCAAGACTGTCAGCGTATTTGGAGCTGGCAGCGTATTCTTGACCAGAAACTCGCTCGGGGGCCTTGTCGGTTTCGCCCTCGGTGGTCTCCTGGCTCTCTCCGCCACGGACAAAGGCCTCACGCTCTTCGTTGGCTCCACGGGTGTCTTGGACAGCGTTGGGGCCGTTCTTCTTGTCTGGGACGTAGAACCGCAAGTCGACTCTCGTGAGCATGAGCATAGCGTTCACCAGAAGCTCAAGGGCACCGTAGAGAACGTAGAAAACAATAGAGTTGTAGGTGAAGTGACCCAAAGGAGCCCCGTAGCCACCGCGCGGTCTGATGATGAAGACAGAGGCGACCCGGAACAGGCAGTTGAAGGTGAGGACGAGACAGGCGGCCACAACAATGCCGATGGACGTGTAGATGCTTGGGTGGTGGAATCTGTGGGGGTTTTGTGGTCGTGAAAGGCCATTGGCTGGCTTTTCACGGGACGCAATGATTCCGATGACATGCTTCCCACAGGACTTAATTTCCTTGCGGTTGGCGCTGTAGCCTGGTCTGAAGTGGTCGATCCAGTATGGCTGCAGCGTGGCAGGATACTCCTCAGGCAGCTTCTTTGGCACGTTGAACAGCCTGCGGTCAATCTTACCGGGTTCGATGGACCACGCCAACGCGATGACAAGAATTCCCGAAAACGCATAGATGGTCTCGAAGATTGACGCAGCCTGGGCTGCCTTTTGACACATCTTGAAGTGCTTCTCGTCCATGTAGTAGATCATTGGAAGCGAGGTTCCGAGGATGGCCATGACAATGACACCCAGAACCATGCAGTAGAGCTGGGCATTGAACAGTCTAAACCACGTTGCTCTGCCGGTCTGTGGATGTCTCCAGGTGAAGAGTCGATGGGCCATGAACATGGTCATGACGTTGAGCAACAACACTGGCACTTGACAGAACACGACGGACGCAATGCCCATGGGGATGTTCAACACGTTCTTGGCCCATGCAATGCGGAGACCAAAGCCAATGACCCGGAAGGCAGCGTACAAGGAAAGTCCAAGCGTCAGGTTGAAGTGGTGGCCGTTGATGTTGTTGCGAACGAAGATGAAGAGGTGTCCGAACGAGATGATGGAGTATAGGACGATGAAAACAATGCATGGAGCCACGTCTGACTCGTTGGGGTAGTCACCAAACAGTCCATTGATTTGTGTCACCACTCGCAGGACGATGGTGTCGGGAACCACTCCATACACTTCGGTGGCATTCTTGTTCATGGGAATAATCCCCGTGCCCGGAGCATATTGTGGTGGAGTCATCAACCCCAGAATGTCTAGAGGAAATGTGCCTATTCCCCGGCCCATCTTATTCGTATCTACTGAAATGGAGTAAAACGAAAAAAAAAAATTAAAAAATAAAAATAAAAAAGACGGATTTTCAGAGGGGACGGCAACAGTAGTATTATATACTGCTACATGGTGTCTGTTACCCCTCCATTTGATCAACGGCGATTCTCATTGGACCCCACCGGCTGTTTCACAAATTTTTTCCATCACTACTCTGGTCTGGGATGATCAGGGGCCTGGGCACTCACAACATCCAGATCGAGCTGGAGTTCGCCGGGTCATTTTGTTATCACAAAAATACGAGCCAGAATGCTCCACACGAAGCCTAGACACCTTGCTATCACCCCAGATTCCAGTCCACTTTCATGGTCGTCTCTTTGGACCGAGCTCTCGCCGACCTGCACGCTTTCCGTCAAATTTTCACTGTCATATGAAGAACTCTGTGATCTACATCCGGCATGATAGACATTACAAAAACAAACGAGCAGAATTAATACAAATGTAGACTACATCCTCGAGCTTTTACCATTATAGTGCTCAAGCAAACAGCCGTAGTCCCCATCCAGATCACCCGGAGATTCCTCGTATTCCCCCAGTCGTATCGCAGTCTCAAGCTTATGCGTTTATTTTTTTTTTTTTTGTTGTTGTGACACTTCATTTAGGTTGTCTTAGGTTCCACCGGTGCGTGCGGCTCGGGCGATCATTGTCTCACTTAAATTGCTGGTTGCCCGGGCAACGGCCGAAGTGGCAGATTTCCCGTTCGGGAAGGCGGTGAAGCACCCACAGGGCGGACTCAGACAGCATGAGCGTGGCTACGGCGGTCACCGATACCAGCCAGATCACATGAATCAGACCGTTGGCACAGACTCCGGTATGATACGCGATGCAATGCAATGGCCGTTGGTCAGAGCTGTGTGGAATGTGACAGACACGTTCTCGTATAACTAGTTACCACTAACTCTTGCATATGCACCGCTGCGGTCCACCAGAACCTGGCTTCTGGATCATATGCCCTACCCTCCCCAACAGACGAAGCATGTGCCTTCAATTGCGTCGTAGTGCGTGCAGCCACGTATAGAACTCATTACGGTCTGTGCTGAAAGAAGTCGGAGATCCGGGGAGCTGTCTGGCTACGCGGACTATGTATTGCCCTGCGGGCGGCCTTCTTTTCTAGAAAAGAAGCAAAAGCACTATCAGCCTCGCAGAGCTACCTTTTTTGCTTCTTTTCGGAGAAAAAAGAAGCCGCCGGAGGCTACATAGGTCGTGTATTGCCCTGCGGGCGGCCTTCTTTTCTAGAAAAGAAGCAAAAGCACTAGAATTGCCTCGCAGAGCTACCTTTTTTGCTTCTTTTCGGAGAAAAAAGAAGCCGCCGGAGGCTACATGGGCCGTGTATTACCCTGCGGGCGCCCATCTTTTCTAGAAAAGAAGCAAAAGCACCATCAGCCTCACAGAGCTACCTTTTTTGCTTCTTTCGGAGATAAAACAAGCCGCTTCCGGAGGCTCATTGCCCTGCGGGCGGACTTCATTTTTCTACACACACTAATTCGCTCTCTGGTCACAACGAAGGGTGTGCTCACATTGCAACTGAGGTTCTACACCTAGGATCCATCCCGGTTGCGGCATTGAATTCAAAATAAAGCACTCACGGCTTTATATTGACCAGTCTGGATAGTTGAGGAGCGATACATCTATTGAACAGATATGTCATTAGTTACGCAGGTGTCTGTGAAGACGTGTCCATGATGCAAATTATTCACATCAAGAAACAACCTTATTCCGATTTCGACTGAATCGTAGAAACATGTTGCTTGACCACCTCCGACTTCAAAGTTAGGTGAAGCAACACATGTTCAGTCGAAGAACCAGATAATATCATACAGGTCTCCGACTGATATTTTCAGCGATATAACTCCCGTGCTTAAATGTGAGACAATATAGCCCACTAGGCGACAAACCCGAACCGTGGGTAATTGCCTCGCAGAGCTACCTTTTTTGCTTCTTTTCGGAGAAAAAAGAAGCCGCCGGAGGCTACGCGGGCCCCGCAGAGCGGACGTGGGACCAGATCGCATAGAGAACGGATGAATACGGACTATGTACAGGAGTTAGAGCTGATGGGGTCTATCGGCATAATGCAGCCCATTGCTGGGTTGGGCGGGGTTCATTGCGTTCAGGGTGGACTGGATGCTGTCCCAGGTTTGTTGGAAGGACGAGTAGAAGGGGTCGTACATGTCCACGGGCTCGTCGTGGGGTGCCAGGACCTGGGGATGGTGGTGGACTGGCTGTTGCGTGTCAGGGGTGATATTGGTGGCGGATGTGGTCTCGGTCTTCTCCTTTTGGTAGTACAGGTGGAGGGTCTTCCCCTTCTCCTGGATCTCGGACGCCTCGTAGAGCGAATTGATGTAGACGTTGACGGCGTCGTCAATGGACCAGCCCGCATAGGCCTGGCCGAACCAGAGCACGATCTGCTCAGGAGACACCGCTCGCTTCCAGGTCTGCAGGGCCTTGATTGCCAGCGCACAGAACACACATATCATGCCGGGATCGTATTGGACGGCGCTCTTGACGGCAGCACAGGACAGCTTGTCCTGTTGAGTGCCCTGGAAGATGGTGCGGCCGGAATGCATACACCAGCTCAACACCTTGGCTGCGTCCAGCCCAGCCTTGATAGCCTCGATCTTCACTCGAGCGACAGCCTGCTTGAGCGCAACATCGTCCACAAACACGGTGGCCTTGTCCTCAATTGCCGTGGCAATCTCCCACAACCGCAGCACGGTGTTGTAGAAGTAGAGTATGTGGATCAACCGCTCGACGGTCTCCTCCATCGTCAGGGACGCTAATGGTAGTTCAGCCATGGCCAGCAGGTCTGCGTATTTGAGTCGAAAGAGATGCAGCTTGTGTACGATCGCATCGAACCGCCCCGCTGGGTTGTGGAGCCGGTTCTCGATCACGGCCCGGGCGTAGACAAACGAGCTGAAGATGTCGTGCTCGATCATGGAGCAGTCCCGCAGCCCCTGACCGAGCCCAACCACGCCGGCGGCGGGCTCTTGCTTTTCCCACTCGATCTCGTGGGGCAGAAAGAGGTCCGTCGGCCGGATGGACGGTAGCTTGCCTGTGAACAGACAGATGAAGCCGTCCAGCTGGTACAGCGATGCCAACATTGCGCGGAACTCAATTGCCCGGGCCTCGTCGTCGGTGACGCTTTCGGCATGCACTCGCTTGATCAGCCACTCCAGCACCATCGTCATTGTGTACTTGGGCACCCGCTTGGCTTGGGAAGGCGGGGTGATGGACGTAAACATGGTCAGCCCGCACAGGGTGCCAATTGAGGCCGGCTGGTTAGCCTGGATTATCCCATCCACCGTCTCGATGAGCTCGTCGTACAATTGGGCGTGAATCCGCTGCCTGGCGGCCATCACCTCTTCGGACACTCGTCCGGAGTGGGAGTCGCCCACAACAGCCACCCCCAACACATCGGGGTCCACACACCACAAACTGCCAATGCACTCCTCGACCTTGCGGAACACGGGGTCCTGGCTGTCCCGCGGAAGTTCGTGGAGCTGCTTGAAATGCGGTGCAAAGCTCTTTCTGCACGCAATGCAGTATATAGCGGACTGGGCCAGCCTGTCCCGGGCCTCTGGGCTCAGCTGGTTGCCGCCGTCCTTCCACGGGGTCTTGTTCCGTCGAACCACCTCCCGAGCGGCCTTGTAGTCAAAGGTACACTTGAGGTTGCGTTGCCAGCACTTGGTGCACCAACCGTTGGCCTGCTCGAGCGCATCGCACTTAACTCGACGACTCCGGCACAGGTCACATGCCGTCTGGCGATTCGGTCTCGGTTTAGACATCTTCCTGACAAATTTTTGCTCTCTCGGCGCACAAAGCTTTGGATCGGATCGTATTGGGACTGCCCTGCAGTGTGCTGTGGTTGGACACAAATGCCCGCTCTCGGGGTGGTAGCGGGGGTAGGACTCTGTGGTTCGACCAGGAAAACGTAGAGAAACACGTCCAATAGACTCGGGTCAACAAAGGGATTGTCTGGTGGTGTGATAATGTATGGTTGATCCATGGCTGTCAGCGGACGTAATGTGATATCGTGCGCCCAGACCGTGCGTGGGGCGTGGAGGGGGTAAGCGGAGATCGGCGGAGATGCTCTCCCGCGGGCCGGGGAGTTGCCCAGCCCGGTAATAAAGCTCCGGGTTCTCTCGAAGCATTCTAGGGTTCCATGTATTGCCCTGCGGGCGGCCTTCTTTTCTAGAAAAGAAGCAAAAGCACCAGAGGTGCTGGGTGTTGTCCTCTTTTTTTTCGCTGAGCTGCCTTATTTGCTGCTTTTCGGAGAAAACAGAAGTCGCCGGAGGCCATGTGAGTCTCGCAGAGACGTATTGCCCTAAAAACGACGTAAAAGCACTGGAGGAGAGGAGTTGGGATATTGATGTGAGTGTTGAGTGTTGTCCCCAGAGCTGCTTTTCTGTTTCTCTTTGGAGAAAAAGTGCTACCGGAGACTGTGTGGCTCGCTGAACCGCCGGCGAAAAGCAATCGTCTCAAAGAATACTCTGCTATGTGGACGGTCCTTTTTTCTAGAGAAGAAGCAAAAGGACTGGAGAGCCTCGCAGGTATACCTCTTTTGTTTCTTTTCGGAGAAAAAGGAAGCCGCCGGAGGCTATACGGGGTCCACGTATTGCCCTGTGAGCAGCCTCTTTTCGCAGAAAAAAGGCAGCTACCGGCTGCTGCGTGTCTCTCTGGAGCTCTGGAGCAGCCATTTCTAGGACATTCCTGTAGACGCTCTATTGGACTCCTCCTCAGCGCCACACAGGTTGAAGGTAAGGCACAACCTCATGAAACAGAGTGAAGTGCTTTCCAATGTAGAAGTACAGACACATTTTTCGTTAGCGCGGGCAAGTGTTTATTAGTCTGGACTGTTTGGAGTTTCGGTAAATGCGCGTGCAGGCGTTAGCAGCTTTTGTAATAGCTGCATATGCATGTGCACCCGTAGTATTTTTGGCTTCTTATGCATATTGGCTTTGCTATGTCAAAAGGTTACGTATTTTATGGGATCTCTCGACATTTTGGATTCGAGTCTTTCTGGAGTGGCATACACACCACCCGTATCCAGGGCTTGTACGTCTTTTTATTTCGGTGACAGTTTTCCTGTCCACGGTATTATATATATAGTATTCGTACTATATATGCACATCCATATGTAATCCATGTGAACATCGGAGTCACCCTCTCCGTAGTAGCTATGAATAGTGCCTTGTTGCATAAAACTTTCTATCCTCTGCCTTTCTGGAACGGCTGTTATGCTGACACATATCAGCATGAGCAATGCCCCTTTGATGGTTGTCGGATCGAGCCCCGTGGTATGGGCGAATTACCTCCGAGGGCTTCTTTCTTCTCCGAAAGCTGAAGAAGACCGCCCGCAGCTGGGCAATGTGCCTCAGTTGGCTTATTTTTTCGCCGGAAAGAAGCAAAAAATTGAAAAGGTAGCTCTGCGAGGCCGGCCCCATCAGTGCTTTTGCTTCTTCTCTAGAAAAGAGGGCCGCCCGCAGGGCAATGTGCCTCCGGCGGCTTCTTTTTTCTCCGAAAAGAAGCAAAAAAGGTAGCTCTGCGAGGCCCCATCAGTACTTTTGCTTCTTTTCTAGAAAAGAAGGCTAACCGCAGGGTAATGTGCCTCCGGCCAGTCCGGCGGCTTCTTTTTTCTCCGAAAAGAAGCAAAAAAGGGAGCTCTGCGAGGCCCCATCAGTGCTTTTGCTTCTTTTCTGGAAAAGAAGGCCGCCCGCAGGGCAATGCGCCTCCGGTTAGCAATAGGTGACAGTTTATTCATCTTCTACGATATTTGTCGTCTGATGTGACCTTCGAAGCTGCATTTTGCGTCACTGTCATCATCGACATATGGGAACAGCCGCAAATCTATCCATCTTCGGAATATTTCAAAGGCGCAGATTCCATCAAAATAATAATAATACCCGTACAGATCGGAGTCTGGCAAATGGATATGAAAAAAATCGTTCTGCTATACATTGATAAGGTTCTATGCCGATACCGGCACCTCCGTCTTGCTTGCGTTCAAACCGTACAAACTTTTCTTTCTTCAGCAGCAAAGTCCAATGTTTAAAGTGTGTCCATCGGAAGAAGCTCGATGTCTGCACGAGTGCTAAATTCACGTGCAGCACCCCAGACCTAGTGCGGTTCATAAATCCCCACTGCAACCGTCAATAAGAATACAGCATCATAGTGAACTGCTAGTAATGTCATACACTTATCTGGTCTCCCACGGGTGCACCCATTTCGTAGAAAGTAGTTTGACGATTGAGTGTGCTACTCGTTACTATCTCAATTTACCGAAAACGCTGTCTTAGTCCTCGTTTTGTATGTTCCCGCCATCCGTGGCCAGAAAAGCCTCTTTGTGGCACCAAGTGGACAGTTCTCCGCTACAATTCTTACTATAATTCTTTTACCTTTCACTCCGGCATCCACCTAGAATAAACTGCGCACGCACACTTCTCAAGAGAGCACCAGACACTGAGGTTTATTAAACTCAGCCGTGCACACTAAATTACATACGAAAGTCAGCTAGTAACCTCTAGCTCTGCGGTGTGAGACGGCTCCCTATAGAATTGCTCAATTACGCACCACACCACCATCAGATTGTCCTTCGGATGGTCTCCTTTTCCACTAAAGAAACAAAAGCACTGCTCTTGCCCGCCGCCGCAGGCATCGTGCCCCACATGCAAAGTGCGGGGCATCCTTCCTAAACGGGAAACATTATTTAGAACACATACGCGGCGCTTATCAGCAATGGTCGAATATAAAAGAACCCGAATCCCCAGCGCTTCATCACCTTTCCCTCTCAAACGACACAACACAGAACCATCTCAGCGATGCACCCAGTCGCTGGATGAGGCACCGTGGGCAAGATATTGCCCTGCGGGCGACCTTCTTTTCTAGAAAAGAAGCAAAAGCACTGGTGGGCCTCGTAGAGCTATTGTTTATGCTTTTTTTTGCACACTGCCCTGCGGGCGGCCTTCTTTTCCAGAAAAGAAGCAAAAGCATTGACAGAGCCTCGCAGAGCTACCTTTTTTGCTTCTTTTCGGAGAAAAAAGAAGCCGCCGGAGGCACATTGCCTTCCAGGCGGAGTTTTTTCTGCTTCGTGACAGCTACGCGGTCATAACACTTTTCATTGACATACTACGGTGTACTTCGTTAAACTAGAGCTGCTCCTGGACGGAGGCGATGATTGCTGGGACGACGGCGGGGTCGAAGAGGGTGGAGGTGTCGCCGATAGAGTCGGCCTCGCCTGCCACGATCTTGCGCAGAATTCGTCGCATGATCTTTCCGGATCGAGTCTTGGGCAGGTCCTGGACGACGACGACCGATTTTGGAGCCGCAAACGGACCAATCTCTTTGCGGACGTGCATGATAAGGTCCTTCTTGACGTTTTCAGCCGAGCCCTTGAGCGATACGAATGCCACTACGGCCTGACCAGTTAGATCATCGTGCACACCCACGACGGCCGCCTCGGCCGCATTCGGGTGCTCGAGCAGCGCAGACTCGATCTCTGCGGTGGAGAGACGGTGGCCGGACACATTGACAACGTCGTCCACCCGACCGCGGATCCAGTAGTATCCGTCGTCGTCTCGAGCAGCGCCGTCTCCGGTGAAGTAGAGGCCTGGATATGGCTTTAGATACGTATCCAGATAGCGTTGGTGGGCACCCCAGACGGAGCGGGCCATGGAGGGCCAAGGGGACCGGATGGCAAGCACGCCTTCGACGCCGTTTCCGTGGAGCTCTTCGCCGGAGACGGGGTCAATGAGCACAAGGTCGATACCGAAGAAGGGCAGAGTGGCCGAGCCGGGCTTCATTGGGGTCACGCCGGCCAAGGGCGCAATGATGTGAGAGCCCGTCTCGGTTTGCCAATACGTGTCGGAGATGTGGCAGCGATTGCGGCCGATGTGCTGGTTGTACCATTCCCAGATCTCGTGGGCGATAGGCTCGCCCACGGAGCCGAGGGTTCGGAGTGACGACAGGTCGTGCTTTTCGATGAACTCGACGCCGGCCCGCTTGAGCAGACGCAGGGCGGTGGGGGCCACGTAGAACTGGGTGACCTTGTGCTTGTCGACGATCTGCCAGTATCGCGAGAAGTCTGGGTAGGCTGGGGTGCCCTCGAAGATGACGGTGGTGGCTCCGAGAAGCAATGGGCCGTAATGGGCGTACGAGTGGCCGGTGATCCAGCCGACGTCGCCGGCGGTGAAGAGGATGTCGTCTGGATGCACATCAAAGACGTACTTAGTTGTCGCTGCGGCCCCGAGCAGATATCCCGCGGTGGTGTGGACGACGCCCTTGGGCGATCCGGTCGAGCCCGATGTGTATAGCAGGAAGAGCGGGTCCTCAGACGACACGGCGACGGGAGGACAATATGGACGGTGTTTGGCGGCCTCTTCATGCCACCACAGGTCGCGACCAGGGGTCATTGGCACGTCTGAGCCGGTGCGCTTGTGAACAAGCACGTTCTGGACCGAAGGGGCGTTGACGAGGCCGTCGTCGACAATCTGCTTCGTGTACACGGTCTTTCCGCCACGCTTGCCCTCGTCGGTGGTGATGACGACCTTGGACTGGGCGTCGTTGACCCGGTCCCTCAGCG
>JAJLUR010000160.1:0-31990 GCA_030674225.1 Blastobotrys terrestris | reverse complement strand
TTTTTTTTTTTTTTTTTTTTTTTAACTACAGGTATAAATAGATCTGAATACAATTAGACATAGATATAGCGATATAATCCTTTAAACGGCCCAACAGGAAAGACCCGATCCACCAAATAACACTATTGAAGAATCACCAAAGTTAGTGGCATCAATTGGGCCAGTGTCGGCGATAGTGGTATAGCTCGAGGATAACATTTGGATGTTGTTATTATTGTCCACTTTCCATTTTCTCAGATTCTGGTCTACACTAGTGGTGACAAATTCGTCGTCGGAGATTTTGACTAAACCTGCAATTGTCGAGGAATGAGCATTGAGATCAGATGCAAGTTTTTTCATTGTAACCAATTGCCCATCGAATTCGATAGAACAAATGACTAATGCATTATCATCACCTCCAGAGACATGAAGCTTGGAAGATTTCAATATGCACGAGGACTTCACACTTGATTGATGAATCTGCAACCTGGCCGAGTACGATGGAAACGCAACTTGAGTGTAATCTTTTCCGTCACCAGTTTCACTGATCTTACCTGAATCGACATAAATATTGTTAGTTTGTAAAATATCGTCTAAACACCACACTGCTAAATGCCCATCAGTTGAGCTGACAGCAAGGAATGCTGACGCTTCATTTAACAGAAAGGAACTGTTTATCAAACAGCAGGTTTTATAAGCACCACTAGATAACAAGTGGAAAGCTGGTTTATCATCCAAGTCCATAACCCATATTTTGATAGAAGAGTCAGAATACGCTGTTACTAGGATGTACTTGTCAGTACTATTCAAAGGGGTGACGGCGAAGTCCATGATACGAAGATCAGGGAGATCAGTGCTTGTGGGAAGCTCAGCAAAAACGTGTGAATAAACACGCTCAGCATCTGTCACCTGTACTTTCCAAACAATAAGTTCTTCTCTGGCGGCACTGGAGATGTAGTATTGTCCATTAGGGGTCCATTTTCCTGATTGGATACCAGAAACATGCTTTCTTTGAATACAATCATAGCTGAGATTGCCCGATTTGTCTAAAAACCCAAATCGCACACAAGTGTCTTCAGAAGCAGTAGCAAACACACGTAGATCTTCGTATCTTACGGGTGAAAAGGACACATCACGGATTTCCCGTCCATGCGTTCCTCCTTCAAGAAGCCCTGTGACAAACTTTCCTGCATTTATCCCACTAACCATTGCAATTTTGGAAACTTTGGTGTATACCAATTCATAATTTTTTTCGTCATTCTCGCAGATGTCAATATACCAGCTTCTATGTGGTCCACCACATCTTTCATTCATAACTGTGTATTGGTTAGTCTCATTCCACACAAAAAATAGGTCGTTCCTGAATCCATAGAAAAGAATGGATCCATTGACATATTTGCAGCCTTCTATAGTTCCTCGCGGGCTTTTGTTTAATGTGAGTTTTTGCAGCTGGTTTCCGTTCAGCTTCACGGAGGCATAATGTCCCATTCTACTTGTGAAATGCAGCAATCCCGGTCTCATTACAATAATAGAGGTAATTGTATCTTCAGACATTAAGCGACGGCAACAGAATAGAGGCTCTTGTGGCTCACTCGAAGAGAAATCCACCTTGTATCCAGCCACAGCACCGTATCTTGACCCCAAAATTAACAGGCCAGATTCTAGGTCATGTACAATCGACGTTGCAGGAAAGGTAGGTGGTGCTACCAACCTCACTTGGGCGCTATTTTGAATACCCCTTATTATAAATGGGTCATTTGGATTCAACGTTTCTGCAAGAAGGTAATAGTTGTCATTGACATTGAAAGGTAGGATATCTGCCAACTTCCCTCTTAAGTTTAACTTAAAAATATTGACATTGTAGGTATTCAAATCGACGAGATTGATAGTACCATCTCTTTTACCGAAACAGACTGTTTGAATCTCTTTCCAACTTTTAACATATGAATATACATCCAAGTCTAAGTTCTTAAGCTCATGCCATTCCTTCTTTTCCGTCAAGCAAAAAGCTCTCGCAGCCGATGTCGCAACAACAAGTTTATCTCCTAAATAGACGTAATCTTTGAAACTTTCATTCTTCAGCGGTTCTTTTGTTGCATCAGACAAATCCCAAACAATCCTGCTTTGGTTCATTTTTTCCAATTCTGATAAATCCCATAATCTAATCCGACCATCACTACCTCCAGTTGCTAGTACATTCTTTTCATAGTTAACTGAACCAGCCCAGGCATTTCGACCCAGATGCCCTTCAAGTATTTGTGTACACTCTAAGCTGTCGCCTGAAAAGTTCCAAACTCTGGCAGTACAGTCTTCAGAGATACTTATAATAGTCTGATTCCCAACAAAGTGAAGTTCCCAGATACGAGCTAAATGACCCCATCCGATGGCCAACTCCTGACCCGTCTCCAAGCTCCAAATACGAATGGATCTGTCATCAGAACAGCTCGCAAGATACTTGCCGTCATCGGAGAACCTGACACCGAAAATAGATCCCTCATGAGTAGTGAAATTATGCAAAACCTCATTTTCGCCCAATTTCCAAACTACCACCCCTCCGAGGACAGTTCCGGCTGCAATCAATGCATTTCCATTTTCTTGTGGTAGAATAGACCCAGAATAAAGGATACTTCTTTCCTCAGAACAACCCGTATAAATCACTTGGAAATTTTCGTTGACAGAGACGATCGTGTTATGGGCCGTTTGAATATAAGCATAGATGCCTCTATTATTTGGAATAGCGAACTCGGCAGATGTGATCCAGTCATAAAATCGTTTTTCTTTAATTTCTTGATCCATAACCTTCTCCAAGGATAGAATTGTGAACGACTTTCCACCCCAGAGAACTAAACTATCGTCATTTCTACGAATACCGTGAATCTTGTTTCTAGAAAAAACCCTTCTTGCACCGATTAGATTTCCTGTTTTCCAGTTGTACGCTTTTAATGTTGGTCCTTCTCCGACAAACAACAAATCGCCGTTAAAGCAGACAGCTGTAACGGGGCCGTAATGGGCTAGAGGCTTGGGTTGGTCAGTTCATACGTTCTCTTTTGTTTCACTCTTTTTTAATTAGCCAAATGGGCGCTTCTTACTATTAATTTGCTCATAAGTATTTATGAGATTAGTGTGTGAGTAGCGGTTTCGATGTGAAAAATTAATTGTCTCACGTAAGGCCCAATAGACAAAATGAAAAATTTGGTATGAAAAACGTTATTCAGGCACAACGCGGTAAACTAATGAGAAAAATAGATTGAATTAGCGGTATGAAGTATTTTTGACAGATGATTATTTAAAAAACTATAGTAAACAAGATAATAGACCTACTGGAAAATAGTACGTGGTGCAAAGTTTACGCTTAAAAGCACAAAAAAAAAAAAAAATAAATAAATTACAGATCAACGCTGAAATATATGCAAACGTAGATATATACTCAAACTGGTTAATATTGTACGGGTAGTCTAATAATCCCTTTGTGATTCGTTAGCCAACGGCTTTTTAAATTATTTGGGCTGCGTAGCTTAGTTTCATGCTGAGTTGTGGCGGCCCACGCGACCTACGGCGCCGTTAAAAAACACACCTTTGAAAAATTAATGGACACGGCTGAGACAGAATGCATTTATCATGTAGCGCGCGCGCGTACATAAACAAACGCGACGGAGAAATCAACAAAAGAGTAAACAAACCCAAGGCATCTTTCTCCTCCAAAGATTACACAAAAGATGAGCGATAAGAGAAGGGCCTCCCCCAGAAGAAAGTCGATGCCAGCATTTGCACTGGATTTTAATAAAGAAAATAAGGGAGATGATAGGTTCCGGGACGATCTGACACTGCCGGTGGGGAAGCGACTGTCTTCATCCCGTCACTCTTTGGTTCCCTCACGAAGCATACTGAAGCCATCTAATCATGAGGATAACATGACTGTCACTGGGGTGTTCAACTTTTCACAAACTGAGATAAACAAGCCGGCCAAAAAAATCGCAAATCGGAGGGTCAGTTTTGCTCCTGAAGCATTTGTACGGTAAGTGAATGCGGAACAAGCGCATAGCATATTTACTAATTCATGATTCTATAGAATCTTTCCAGAAGAACAACAAGCTGCTGATGAAATAAAACAGCCCAGAAGAAAGAGTATGCCAAAAAAGGCAATGTTTGCAGATGTTGAGGTAAAGAAACCGAGTCCGATCAAAAACTTCCCTCCTATGTCAGTCACTCCGCTTTCGCCTACGCCGAAGAATAACTCAGAGGAAAGCAATAGTTCAGATTATAACCAGAGTATGGAGATGGATATGGATTCAGATGGGGATGAGGGTGAACCGAAGAAAGACGATATTTTGATTAGTTTTGATTCTCCTCCAAAACCAGCCCATCCGCGGTCACCTCGAAGATTATCATTTCCTAGTATATTTAAGAACAACTCTAATCTACCACAGCAACAAGAAGAAGACGAAGTAGAGCAGACAATGGATCTTACTCAGGTCAACAGTCAAGCTGCAGAACAAGATGAGGAACAGACTATGGACTTTACTCAGATCCAAAGACCAAATGAAGATGAACAGACCATGGAATTTACACAGGTACACAGACCTCCAGAAGATGAAGAAGAAGAAGAGGCAATGGATTTTACTCAAGTGCAACGACCAGACGGTGAAGAAGACGAGCAGACTATGGACTTTACACAAATACAACGACCAACGAATGATGACGAACTGACTATGGAATTTACTCAAATCCAGCCGCAGAACAACGATGATGAACAGACCATGGAGATGACTCGGACAATTGGAGCTATTCAGGGAATAGACGAAGATGAGGACGTGAATATGGAAATGACCAATGCCATAGGTCGAATTCGTCCAGCTGAGGGTGACGGTCATGACGATAGTGTTCATGATGATGATGATGCCATGGAAATGACCCAAGCACTTGGTACAATTGATAACACAGGAGCGAACAACGAGGAAGAAACCATGGACTTTACGCGAGTTGACTACAATAAGGGTGATAACGTCGACGAGGCATCGATAGAATTCACCCGAACTGCTCATGTGCCGGAGAGTTCTGACGAAAGCCTAATACCACAGCCAAAGACACCTCCGAAGAGCTTGACGCCCAAAAAATCACCAGCGAAGTCAAAGTCACCGTCAAATAAAAAACGTCAAAGTCCCTTTGAAGGTTTCGAGGAACACAACATAGTACCTACACGAACTCCATCCCCAACAAAGAAGAGATCGAAGAGTTCGAAATCTCCAACGAAAAAACCTAGGTGTTCACCATCGCCTTCTAGGAATCCACAATTAGCTGTTGTCCCCGATTTACAAACAACTCCCGTCAAACAATTAACCCCATCAGCGCGAAACACCCCTTCTAAGTCCCTAAAGGATCAAATCCAGTCGTTGACACCTAAACGAAGTAACAGGAAGACCCCACAAAAGTCACCTGCCAGTGGGAAGAATGACACTTCTAAAATTTTGCCCACAGATACCGATAAGGTATCATACACCCCATTGAAATCGGTAAAAAGATCGACTTCGTCTATTGTTACTCTAACCGCAGCTTCATCGCCAACCCCAACAAAGCAGAAGCACGATAATTTATCAGTAAATCTACCACCTATCCAAGAACCGGAATATCAAAATGTTTCTCTCCAAGACTTTTTGAATATGATTTCGATTGATTTTATGGATGACTTTTTGACCAATACAAGGGGTCAAAGTTCATTTGGTATGAATTTTGAAACTAGTGAGGAACCAAGGCTGGTAGACTATGTCGTGTCTTCTCAAAAATTTCCATTACTTGAATTGTATGATTTTAGTTCTAGGGAAATGAAGAACAATGTGAAGGATGCTAAAGAATTGTTCAGTCAATTGGAAACTGAGACTTTGGAAGAGAATCCTCTCTTATTTAGAGAGTATATCGAGGCTTCTGCAGATACTAAACAAATCATGAATTCACAATTTAAGCTGATTAAAAGTTATGCACGACAGCAAGCAAAATCTGTTTGGTACGACTGGAGAAGTCAATTAACTAACGGTGTTTATGACGCTTTGAAAAAAAATCTTAAGTCATTACAAGGTGACCATAAAATGATGCAGGCTAGGAAGCCGAAGGTCGAATCCTCCTATGAACTGATTTCAAGTGAATACCGGGAAATGAAGAGCAAGCTTGAACGAATGAGAAAACGATCAGCCGAATTGGTTAATTGTGATCGCGAAGAGCTAATATCAGCGCAGGAAAAGCTGGCAGGTCGCAAAAAAGCGCTTTCTTTGGTTCAAAAGTCTCTCGCAGAAAAATCCAATCATCTTCGGGAATACCGCGAGGCTGTTGAGAGCAGACTACAACATAAGCGCCGCCTTCAAGATAGCATTCAAGCCGCCGAGAAAACACGCCAAGCCAACAAACGTATTGACACTCAAGACATTGCAGAATTGAGGGAGAAATATTGCTCAATTCAAGATTCCGTAGGATTTGAAAACCTTCAGATATCGGGTAATGTTCTGGAAGGAGTTATACAAAAAAGCTTACACGCTTCGATTGACATGGTTAGTAAAGAAATCAAAACTATGCCAACAACGAAGGAAAGCCAACCATGTTTAAATTTCTTCAATAAACAACTTGAGAAGCATGATGATAAGAAAAAAACATTACCCCAACGCCTCAAAAACATTCAAACTCTCTGGGCTCGCGCAAAGACTGTTAATGATGAAATTGAACATTATAGGCTCCAACATATCATTAATTTTTCCGAAGAGATCATTGATGCTGAGCCTGCCTTGGTTCTGTCTACGCGACTTTTCTCTGAGACACCAATTCCTTCCAAAATGTTTGTCAAGATCCGGATAAAAGCAAGCAGTCTTATTACACTTCCCTCACGAATCGAAGGGAATATTACTGTTTCAGTTGTATATGGTGAAGAGTGGACAAAAATGATGGGAGATATTTGCGGTAATTTGGAAGAGAGCCTGATAGAACGCGGACTTTCCGGTGTTTTTGACAATTGCCTTGAACTGATTCAATAATTTATTCTTAATGTTTTGGTATTTAAATCAGAATAGATATTTATATGATAACGTTTACATTTCTACTCTGCAGAACCTACTTCGAGCAGAATAGATATGCATAAATCTATCTGTGCCAAAATATACATGTGTATATATGATCACACAGCATGGATTATTTAAAGTGAAAAAATTCTGGAATATTTTATCAACTAATTTGATATCTGAGTAAGTTTTTTTTTTTATTTGAAATTCTAAATGAATGAGACTAGACGAGGGATGAAATGATGATTACCAAAAGTGCATAGTTCAACTGAACCACATTGAAGAAAAACAACCATCAATAGTCTTTCGCTCCTATCTGACCTTTAACCCCCATCTCTCATGATTTCAGAAGTCATTCATGTTATCTTTTGCTAATTTATTATCAGGATCTATGGTTTCAATGCATACATTCTCACAGGATATAGGTTCTTAGGCATACCCCTCTGTAGACTTGTTAATACTAAACGTAATCCTGCCAGCTGAAAGATTTCTCTGAACTTTTCATCTGTTCTAGTGACTGAACTATCTGTTTCATCGAAGTCATCTTCCATACGAGTGAGATTTTCCTTGACAACAATAACACCGTTATTTTGTAATCCAGGAATGCATCGTTTAAGAAATTTCACCAAGTTTTCATCGCTGAGTTGCCCAACACACCATTGGCACCAAATAAGACGATACTTGCCCTGCTCAGGAGTGAAATCTTGCATACCAAGTTGAAAGATTTCTCCAACCTTTCCTGCAGTTTTTAAATCGGCCAATTCTTCATGTGCTTTATCGGTGAAGGATTTGACAGGTTCAAGAAGATCTACCCTATCGCATACATTAGATAGGAAATCTTTTGTTACTCTGCCGACTCCAGCACCGACGTCAAGCGCATAGATAACTTGGCCCTCTTGTGGCTTCAGATTTATTCCTTTGATGAATCCGTTGGATCCAACGATATCGACTTTTGGTACAATTGAGTTGCCAAACCCCCCTAGAACACCATCCACAGTCGCTGGAACAGAACTCCAGTAGTTGATAGCATCAGTGTAGTTTATGTGGCTATCTGGAGGAGGTTCATTTGACATTGTAAATATGTTTTTGCCCGAAATGTAAAACTCAAATTTAAGAGATCTAATTTTTATTTAAACAGGTCGATGAAGAGGTCGCCTATCATAACACTCGAAGTTGGATAGCATGAAAAGTAGCCAGTGTACTAGATTTAATGCTAAGTAAGTAAGTAATTCTATTAGCGGTCGATTGAGTAGTTGGCAATGGTATATTTCCGAACACAGCTGATACAAATTATTCTTTTATTTAGCAGACAGCAACGAACTTTTAGAAAAACGACGCTATTTTACATAGGAAATGAGCAATTGTACCCCACTCTTCTGTGGAAAATCCAATACAACTGTATATATGCAAACTCCGGTGAAGAAATTCACCAAATATGAAGGAGATTCTTTATTCATGAATCCAGTGTTATAGTATTCTTGGTTTCTTATCTTTCCCGATTCCGCTGGTTTTATCCGGAATCGAACTCCTCGCGCCCGGCGCGCGCAGTGTTGTTGATTTTTGGTGGGGAGCTTCCCAAGAATCTCCCTATAGTGGGAGTGCCTATTAATACCGCTGGCATTGTGTTCCTTTTTTTTTTTTTTCACTTGATTTTTCACTCGCGAGACACAACTGGAAAATATGGCGGGAAGATGTGAGTTTGGAAGAAGTTATAGACCAATTCTCATACTAATCGGTGTAGTACGTTTATTGGACTTGGTGAAGCCGTTTCTGCCCATTTTACCCGAGGTGGAAGTTCCATTGTCACGAACAAGCTATGAAGACAAGCTGACATGGACCATTGGAACTGCTATTTTGTTCTTCCTTATGAGTGAGATACCTCTCTATGGTGTGAAGAGCAAGGACGAATATGATGCGTTGTAAGTTTGTCGTCTTTGGTACTTCCTTAATTCGAAATTCTAATTGTCATCAGGTTCTGGATGAGGCCGGTTTTGGCAAGTACCAAGGGGTCTTTAATGGAACTGGGTATTTCCCCAGTTTTGACTGCTGGTTTGGTTGTTCAGGTAAGTCGCTCCGTGGATATCCCATTACATTAAGTTGCTAATAATTTTTTTTTAGCTCCTCGGAGGCACTCAATTGATTGACGTCAATTTCGACTACAAAACTGACCGAGATCTTTATCAAAGTGCTCAGAAGCTCCTCGCCATCTTACTTACTCTCATTCAAGCTGTCGCTGTTGTGTTCTCCGGTGTCTACGGGTCTCCATCCGAGTTGGGGGCGGGTGGTATCGTCTTGGTCATTGTCCAATTGTCTATTGCTGGCTTGTTTGTTATCTATGCCGATGAAATCCTTCAAAAGGGCTACAGCTGGGGATCCGGTGTCAGCTTCTTTATTACTATGAGCGTGTCTCAGCAATTCTTGTGGAGGGGATTCTCTCTCTCCAACGAAGACTTTGGTCGTGGAAAAGAAGCAATTGGTTCCGTAGTCGCTCTTTTCCAATTGTTGTGGTCTAGAAGATCTTTCAAACAGGCGCTCATGGAAGCATTTTACAGAAACAATTTGCCAAACTTGTTTGAATTTTACGGAACCATGGCGGTTTTTGGAGTCATGGTGTATCTTCAATCGGTTAGGTATGACATCTCAATCAAGTCTACTAAGGTCAAATCTCCGGCTCAAAATTATCCAATTCGTCTTTTGTACACTGGTAATCTTCCGATTCTTTTCGTCATTGCGATCATCTCCAACGTGTTCAGGATCTCTCAAGCTTTGGACAGACAATTCCCTGAAAATCTCCTGGTAAATTTATTGGGAACTTGGGCTGTCAAGCCTGGCACTAATTATGTTGTCGCTGTTTCAGGCCTTGCTTATTACCTTCAACCCCCATTTTCCCTTTATGAGGCCCTTTGGGATCCGATTAAGACTGCAATCTATGCGGGTATTGTCATTTTCACATGTACTACTTTTGCTCGTGTCTGGACTGAACACTCTGGTAACGCTCCAAAGGATGTTGCAAAACTATTCAAAAGTCAATCTCTTGTTATTCTTGGCATGCGGGATGCTTCTGTCATCAGGGAATTGAGAAAACACATACCTATTGCTGCTAGTGTCGGGGGTGCTATCATTGGTGCAATGTCAGTCATTTCTGATCTTTTCGGCTCTGTGGGTGGAGGTACTTCGATCATTGTCGGAGTCTTATCCATTTTCGGATACTACGAAATCTTGGCTCAAGAAGGTGGTCTTCCAAACAGTTTCGTCCCGGGCCAGTAAATGGCTTTGTATAATTGATATAATGTACAGTACTTCTATATCCAAAGGACCATGACAATAATATAGTAGCACGATGTCCTGTCTATAAAAATAAGTGCATAATAAATTCCAATTTGAATGCTCAAACTTTTAATGACATTAGTGTAAATACAAAATAAATATTACCGATTTGAATTGTACAGACCAGAAAAACGTTTAAATAAAAGGTCTTGGAACTCCTGTCGTTTGAGTTGGTCTAGCTCTTTAACATAAGAGTTGTTTTCGTCGAAGTTTTCCAACAGAGACATGAGCACACTGAATGCAGTTTCCTGATCGTCTTCCGGTGATGGCGACTTTTTAGCCTTTTTCTTTTTAGACTTGTCGCATTTGATACTATTGCCTCTTTTCCTTTTTCGTTTGAACCCTTCCCCATAATCAGCATTGGAGGTCATTTGTTGTAGTTCTTTTACTGACACAACAGCTTCTGGATTTTGGCATGACAAATCATCACCTCTTTCATTCTGTCCTCTAAACGAAGATATAAACGAACCAATGTATTTCCCTAGAAGACCAGAAGATCTCGACCCATCGTTGTTGATATTCCTTGCATGGCTTTTGGGAGAATTCCATAGTTTGGGTCCTTTCAGCTCGTCAGATTGCGAAGAAATGAGCCCGGGTTTTGGAGCTGCTGTCGGAACTGTATTAGCCCGGTCCTTCAGAAGGTTGCGGTCATCACTCTCTGCTTTATTACCTGGTGACGGTGTGTGAAACTTTAGGGATCCCGATACTGCTTGTTTTGATTTTTTGACTTCAGAATCAGACACAAATGGGTCACCATTATCTTCCACAACAATTTCTGCCATCTGTGAATCAGGGATGACAGTTCTTGACAGCGGCACTTCATCAGGGTCCTCATCCTCTTCATCATCTGCACCAACGTCTCGTTGTAGCTCCTCCGTCAAAATGGAATCCTGTGAGACTGACCCAAATTCAGCACCATCCTTAGCGGTAGTATCATTATCAACAGCTTCTTCGATTCCCGATTCAGGCAGTATATCTTTCTCTAGTGCCGAATCACTTGCATTATTTCCAATCTCTGGACGGTGGCCTAGATTAGGTTTGCTCTCCCCTTTTTCCTTGGGATTGGAAGTTGACGGTTTCTGAACCGGCAGGAGCTCTTTTGATTTCGGCTCTTCCTTAGAAGTGAAAATTTCCTTATTCGCTATAGAAACACTGTTTTTTCTCGAACTTCTCCGTAAAGACAGTGATTCTAGAGTAGAAGCCTGCGGAGGGGTCTTCTGCAGATTTCTGGAACGACTTCTGGTCAATGGTGTCGATGAAATAAGCCCTTGTGGATCGAGATTGGATGCTGGATCAAGTCCAGTTGTATTTTTTTTCTTAGCAGATGTAGTGTTCTTTGTAGGAGTCTTTGGTAAAACTTTCCGTTTGAAGTTCTTCGGAACGGAAATACCAACAGAACCTTCTTCATTGAGTCCACAGACAATATCGACAAGATCAGAGGAAAATGACACATTGCCTCTTTTATGCTTGCAAAAACCATTCCAAATTTGTACACCGCCTGACACTAAAGCTGGATGCTGCGACTTCAAGGCAAGCACTAATAAATCAGAATGCGCATTGAGTATTTTCGCCGTAGGCACCTCCAAATGTGGTTTTGACTTTTCTTTCTCACTCAATCTTATCATTGAATTTCCCAAGATGTTGGTGACTGCTTGAAAATATTCATCAGAAGAATTTGGCGGAGATTCCAAAATTGGGCGTAATGTCTCGTTTAAAAGTCTATCCAGAAAAATATTAAGTGAATCGGAATTAGCCTGTGCTGTTCTGATGAATTGATCCACCAAACAAAATACATCCCTATTCAGTCTCGGGGCTAAATCGGATGCCATTATGGCTAATATTTCATCTGCTGCTTTCACCTCTCTGAAAGATTGTTAGTAAAATAATTGTAAATAGAAATCAATGACACTTGACTTACGTTTCTGTTGATACACTAACCAATGACTCTGATGATGGAAAGCTCTGTTTTTGGTTTGTTTTGTCCTCAGAGTTTCGGGGTCTTGCTGTCATTAATATGTACACCAGCCCCTGACCCAAATAGCATTTTGAAATTTGATCATTAGTCTGCACAGCAGTAATTATATCTTCCAAAAAGTGAGTACAATCGTAGCTTTTCTCATTTTTTGACAGGAGAAACCGAATCATATCGAACCATGCTTTGCCAATCATTTCAAAGTTCAAACCTGAATGAACCAAGGGCCACTTTAATAAACCTTCATAGTCAGCTAAGACAACGTTCTTACCGTTCAAAGAGGAAGATATTTCATTAGCAACAAACTGCCAAGCCATACATCCACTGTCATCATTAGGAAGATTCCGAGCAAAAGCCAAAAACACCTTGAGAAACTTTCCTGAATTATATTGTTTTTCCCTGAATACTGAGGTTATATGTTTCAATAACCCCGTACCATTTCTACCATATTTCAGGACAACTTTGTAGAAGTATAACATTGGCTCCATTGAAAGCGATGTCTGCTTTCCACGCTTAACTATCAGAGTTTCTGTGTCAACCTCTATTAAACAGTCAGTGAAGACGTTCATACCAAGATTGTCAATAGTGGTTTTTAAAATCTGGCCGACTAAATCGTAATCGATTGGATCCTGCTTCAAACAATCTCTAATGAAATTACAGATACCAGCAATAGCATCAATTGTCTCTTGAGAAATTCTAATATCTCGTTGGATAATATGTTTCAAAGAGCCCAAGAAACTAGCCCAAACTTTAGTAAAGCCATCAGAAGATTTACCGGATTTCAGCCCATTCAGCAATGAAAGGACTTTCATTACATTAGTCCGTATCCAACGTGGAGGGAATGACGGTAAATCTTCTAAGGTGAACTCGTTGTCTGTCAAAATTTTTGGGCTTCTCAGTTGTGTTTTTGACGGACTACCATTTGATTGCACTGTAAGCAGGTGTGAAATGAGATTGATTACCACGTCAGTATGGTTCCCTTTGAGTAGCATTTGACAGACAGGCCATGTTATCTTTTCCCAAACAATGGACAACTGATTAGAGTTTATGTTCAGATTTGAAACGGCTTTCAAACTCATGTACAACAGAGAATAGAACGTAGAAATAAGGGCAGACTTCACTTGTAGTGGAAGTTTCTGGGTTTCAAATAGCCTAAAGGGATGGAGGACTACCAGTATACTGGTCTCAAGATCTGATGCTGGATATTGATAAAAGGGGGTCACTGTATATGCATAAATTGGAACTTTCCAGCTGAGAATAGTGGCGGTTTTGACGTCATCATTGACTGAGTTGAATCCTAGTTTACTCAGCCTTAAAAATTTTTCAAAATGATTCCAGTTGTAAATCTTATCAGCTCCGTTGCCTTGTTGAATAATGGATAAGAGAACAGTTTTCCAAATACACAGTGCTGTACTGGAGCCAGAGGTTGAGGATAATGAAGTAGTAATTTGCCTGCACAGAATATCAATCAACAGCAGCTCTTCTTCATTAGGCGTTTTGATGACCTCAGATAAGGATGCAGAGGCACATTGCGCTACTTCTTTTTTACCCAAAAATCTCATACTGGAATCCTGAAGCACTGACAAAGCCTGCTTTTGAACAGCACTGATCGGATCCACTAACGCCTTGAAGCAATGGGGCATCCAATCATTTACCTTGTTGACCATCATAAAAGTAGAGTTTCTTAACAGCAGCCGGTACACAGATATGTATTCACAAAAAATGGTAGGAGACGTGAATCGTGGGCCCTTTAAAACCACTGACAGCAACCGCTGGGCCATTTCAGAGGAAATACCTTGAGGTAGCTTTTGATAATTGAACATATGCAAGTAAATTCCAATCACACTGCGGGACGTTTCTAGGCTCTCCAATGCATCTAAACCTTTTAATAAGAACCAGTTAGACAACGTGCTATCAATTGCATTAGCCGTGGAGGACGTGAAAAATAAATAATCCACGACTTTCAATATAGAAATCATGGCATTTGCATCAGATGGATTCGAACAAGGCTCAGACGCTAACAAATCACGACGAGCATGACGGATCAAAGTGTTCGCAGAAGAGGTCAACGAACTTGGAGATATTGTAGTAGCTTTAGATCGCAAAGACGCATGCAATGCAGCATAAACATAATGTTTTTCACCTTCACTTTTCTCAAGTTCCAGAAGAGCAACTTTTAACAGTTCATTGAAGTCACTCACAGAGTTCAGATCAATGGCTGAAGAATAAATGTCGTGCAAAGTGTTTGTGGTAATTTCCCTTGTTGGAGAACTTGATGCAGAATCCTCTGCAAATGAGTTATTCTTAGAGTCCTTTTTGAGTATGGATTTCCCTGGCTGAGAGGAATGATCGGGTGGTGTTGACGGACTATCCCTTGCTGGCGTTAGATTCTCAGGGAAATCCACCCGTTTCCTCGGACTATCATCCTGCGTCGATTCCACTAAACTCCTCCGTGAACTGGAGCGTGTCACCACTCCTGCTAAGGCCATTGTAATCGAGGATAGGTTTCTAATAACACTGCACCGTTATTCCTACTGAAATAATCGCAAAATCGCGTCGCCCGCGAGAAAGAAGTCGCACGCGTCATCCTCGCGTAAATTAAAAAAGGGCGTGGTACGTAAGATTTCCGCACTAAACTATGAGATGAATGACTGCTAATAATTGGTTTCTTTTGCCTTCGGCAGAAGTGGTAGAAGAGTAGAAGAGGATTTTCTTACATTGAACAACGTGCTTTTACAGCGCACTAGGGGCTTGGGGCGGCTTTTTATAGCTGTTCCACAAATACCAATTGTGCTTAGCAAGTTTGCAGAGACTACAGCGATAGGAATCTACTATTTGCTGGAATTGGAATATGCATAGGCCTTACTTAAACGTTAGAATTTTGATTTTTAGGGTTTAGGATCCAGTAATAAAAGCTGATGTTGAATCGGATTTTCGTTATTGAGACATTGGCACTGAAATAGCTTGATTTGTTGCAAGCGTGAACAAACCAAAATGTATTCGACACGGAAAGATTTTAGCATATGTATTGACCTAGTATACTGTTAGAGAAACGACTGATCCATTCTTGAGGACTTCAAAAACGCAGCCATCAGCACCGTACAAATCAGTAAGCCCCCAATCCTCCACATTTGATTCAATAGTTTCATCTTCAACTTCTCCAACAAGCTCAACACTACTACTAGGGCTCTCCATGGCCCGATTCAACATCATTGGATTGGCAGTACGTGCATACTGGGAGGAGTATTCTTCAAAAGGCTGCTCAGACGTAATACCAGCTTTAGAAAACTTCCAACGACATCTCCTGTATTTCTGGAATGGAAGACTTCCTGGGATGTTTCCGTGAAGAATCAATTTCTTTACTGTGGGATTCTTCAAATGCGTATCAAAACAAACGTCAATTCCAAGTGAGAAGTAATTGAAAAAAAGATCTGTCTTAACGCTCTCTTGTTTGCTTGTAGGATTGTGAATGGACAATTTAGAATCTTGTTTGAAGAATCGTTCGGTGGGTGGACCGAATGCCATGATGACGTCTTGCATTGTGGTTTTGTAAATCTCAAGATCGTATTTCTTCAATTTGCGTGGGTGAGAGGAAAACGCAACTGAAACTTCGTTGGAAGGTGGGTTCAGTATGACGCGATCAACGCTGATGTTAGCAGTTGACTCTGGATCATTTTCAACAATACTGCTGTGATTGTTAGAATAGAATAGTTCTTTGTTCGCTTCTGGCCAACTGTTCCCCTTGAAGATACCCATTGAATCGCAAAGCGGTGCATTAGCACTTGATAGATATTTGATAAATTCATCTGATGACGAAGGGAAAGGATAAATATCTTTAGGGATAGTAAACGTGAAACAGACCCCAGGATAAGACAAAATGTACGTGGAAGTGGCTTCATTATACACCCCCGGATATGCAGGGCCAAATATTTTCGTATAAATAGTCTTGAAAGACAGGTGACCTTGCTTACCCAACTCCGATCCTTTATAGCTTATCTGCATTTTACCCCATTCTAGCACTTCTATTAGTCGTAGCGTTTGCTCCCGGCCGTCAAATTGAAGCCGTAGTCCATTGACTTCAAGGTCTATAACCACCGGATATTTCAATGGATTGTCTTGCGAATAGCTGATCTCAATTTTTGGGAATGAAGAGGGGATAGCACGTAAGGTGCCTAGAACTGAATGCAACGAAGCGCCCAACTCTACCACACACGGACAATTGTTAGCACAACACTTCGTGGAGATTGCTCCAAAACTCACGGAGAAATCCAAGTGATATCCCTGGTTTAACTGATGCCATTTCCGATTTTAGAGTTATTTAGTTATTCATATATCAGTGCAGTGCAGAGGGGCAGCAGCTCCCTACCGCCACTTGAAGCAGCTGATAAGACCGTTCCATTGATTACACCAGGAGAGTAACATCGATACCTGCTTATGTCAGCAGTGTTGTGCTTGTTGCACCGTAGAACAACATATTACGTGTAGCTAAGTAGTACTAGAGAGTAGAGAGATATGTAACGTAGGCAGTATAGTGTAGGCCTAGGCTTTTTTATTTGCGTTTTTTTTTTTTAAAAAAAAAAAAAAGGGAAAAAAAATCAGACGAAAAGGGTACGGGTGGCGTCGCGATGGGATCTGAGTGGCTTAGCAGCCACACGTTCGCTTTGGGATATATAGGATTGAACATACTCTTAAAGGAAGATTCAACTAATAACAGTAGTACCATGTCTACACCTCGTGCCTCTACATCGTCGGCTAGATTTGCCCAGTTCAAGCTAGTTCTATTGGGCGAGTCTGCAGTTGGAAAGGTGAGTAGCTCACGGCTTTGTTATTGAGCCGTAGAGATAAGAAAGAAGGATCTAACGAGAACAAGAGTTCGCTTGTTAATAGATTCGCCAAAGATCAATTTGATGATTTCAGAGAGTCGACTATTGGAGCTGCATTTTTAACCCAAAGCATCCAATTAGATCAAAACACTACAGTGAAGTTTGAAATTTGGTAGGTTATTCTGGTACTATATTGTTGGGCATGCTAACAGTCTATATATAGGGACACAGCAGGACAGGAGCGATACAAATCACTGGCTCCCATGTACTATCGAAATGCAAACTGTGCAGTGGTGGTTTATGACATCACGCAGTCATCATCGTTGACACGGGCAAAAGCCTGGATTAAGGAACTGCAACATCAGGCTAATGAAAACATCATCATTGCACTATGTGGCAATAAGCTTGACTTGGAGGCTTCCAGACAGGTGGAAACTGAAACCGCAGAAGCTTATGCTAAAGAAGCAGGATTATTATTTTATGAAGCGTCTGCAAAGACTGGTGACAATGTAACTGAGCTATTTACTGCTATTGCAAAGAAACTGCCAATAGAACAGGTGATCAACCGTTCCCGACAAGCTCCAAAGGGCGTTGACCTGTCCAGACCGACAGCAGCTCATGCCTCTTCATGCAATTGTTAGTTAGATTTAATATATATATATTACCCACACTACTTTGTGTTCTGTGCTGATTTTAGGTATACTTGTCGACAAATGACGTCACGATAAGAACGAGGAAGTGCAAGAGAAACATGCCAATAGATCCTGTGAGAGACAATAGTGGAATTTCAACCCCAATTAGTAAAAGAATAATATCTTTGGAATGGTTGTTGGCTTCCATGCGGGAATAAGAAACCACTTTGAAAATAAATAATAGGCTCTTGATAAATGCAAATGTTGTGAAAGTAACATGCTTCTGTCTCTGCTGTTTTTTTCTGACAACCGGCTGTAATTGACGATCTGTTTTTTGCTGCTGAGGTTCAATTGTCTTTTTGACTAACTGTAAAGACGAAGCAGACGGAGACTCACTAACATGTTGAGAAGCTTGTTCAAGCTGGAATAGGATCTCGTCACAATCAGGACGATCCTCAGGGACCACCGAAAGCATCTTAGTCAATAAATAATAAACCTCCTTGGGCAAATCCTGCCTCACAAAACCGGTATAATTAGTCATATCAAACCCATTGTAATTCCCAACCTCAACCTTAAGGTCTTCGACATCGACCCGCTCTTCCCACGGATTTTTGGAATAAGGAAGTCGGGAGAAGCAGAGGTAATGCAGGACCATACCAAGCGAGAATATGTCAGTTTTTTTGGAGAATTGAGCCAAATGGCCGTCAATTTGAGTTATTAATTCTGGAGCACAATATTCCAATGTTCCTGTGCTTCCTGTCTCAGACCGCTTAATTCCTTCCATCTGTCCCTCACCAAAGTCACTTACTAATACTCGTGGCAGGGCAGAAGTCGAATTAGTGCTCACGGATAAAAGGCAGTTTGACGGTTTGATATCACGATGTATGATCTGATTTTGATGCAAATGTTTGATCCCTGATACTATATCTGTGAAAAAGCCAAGAATTTCGTGGACTGTCAAAAGTTGGTCTAAACTTGTTACCTCGTGGTCATCATTGCCTTGGTGGGATTTCCTTCGAATTCTCTCCCGTTTAGACATGTAGATTGATTGCTGTTGTCGTTCCTTAATGTAATCTTCCAAAGTCCCACTGTCGCAATACTCTTGCAGTATAAATGCACATGGAACTGACGGCCCAAATTTGGTCAATTGAGAATTCTCCAACCATACGTGGTTGTAGCTGACGAGATTCGGATGACTTAACAGCTTTAATAAGTGCACTTCAGCCAATACCTTCTCAAGCCAAATATGATCATCACCTACCGGCACTTTCTTCAAGGCAAATAGTCCTAACGAGACGCCATCTAAAACATGCTCAACCAAATGAACTGCTCCGCGGCTTCCGCGACCTAGATCGCATTTTAAGATAAAGAATCGATCAAAGTATCCTTGACTGAACGACGACTGAGATATACTGGAATAGATAGGTTCACTGTATGGGCCTTCGTCATGCCTTTCCGAATGTTGCAGTTGCTGCAATAATCTGAAATAATTGGAATCCCTGTGAAATCTGCCCCCGTTAGAAACGAATTGTCCACAATTTGAACAAAACATGTTTCGCGGGAATTCACGTGATGAAGAAGGAGGGGTAGAAGAAGAAGAAGCTCTCCTTCCGTTATCAAGGTCGAATCTGCTAAATATCTCCGGATCATTCACCAACGACATATCCTTGGACGAATTGTCGAATAATACAAGTGCCTGTCTGTTCTCATCTCGCAGTACTACTCTCCAGTCATTTGTATCATTTACAGAGACCAATGACATTGCGTTTATCAATAGGAAACTCTGTTGCTTCCTTTTTTTTTTTTTTTTTTTTTTGGGTGGAGATATATGTACACTATTCCAGCTGAGACAGATCACTCCCTTAGCTTATCACAGACCTGTGCCAGCCTGTGTGTGTGCTCCTTGTTACGGTGTGTTGAGACGTGCGTGCAAATTAAGCCATTCGACGCGTTTGGGACCAGGAGTGGAGCTCAACTAGTGAAGACCAAACACACCGGCCCGGTGTAATTTTTTTTTCAACCCTCTCATTCATCCACCTACTCAATTGTATTATAAGCCGCGATTCAAATGGGATTTGAAAACAATACTGGCGACCGTAAGGGCAGGTCTCGGTTAGTATATTCCAAAGCGACACGGAATCTAGGTCCTGCCACGCGAATTACACGGAAAACGCCATATGATAGACCCAACAATCGATCGAAGTCAGAATCTCTAGAGGGATTCAGTATAGGGCGGATCACGAGGTCCCTGACGAATGCAATCTCCAGTCTATGGGGAGGGAAGGACAGGTCAATACGTGATCAGCCAGAACACCAGGTCGCTACCAGTCCATCAGTAAACACGCTGCCTCATTTTGTGGGTGAGACTCCGTAAGTTGAGGATCTGGTCTGCTATCTCATTTCTCGGCTAATTTTTTTTTTTTTTTTTTTAGATTAAACAAACCTACCAATATACGAGTTCCGTGGAAGAATGACCGGACTCCACCAAAATTTAATATGAATGCTGAACAAGGAGCGTTAACGCCCTCACGTCGGCAGTGGAACGTTAATAATAAAATGTCAGTGATTGCTGCATACAAAGAGGCACTGAATAGTATGAATTTTCCAAGGAAACGAAAGTTGTCCTCTAGTTCGGTTGAAAAAGAGCATATAGACAAAAAGGAGAAGGTCCAATCGGCGCCAGAGAATGTGTTCTACGATACTGACAATGTTAATAACAATCGTCGACAAAAGGAAAACTTACCCAGCTATGAGACAATTGCAGAAGACAGTGAGGATCAGGGTAATTACAACCAAGAAATTGAAGAAGAGTTACCAGCTGAATTGCCCAAAATCAACCTGAAGCCAAAACCTATTCTCGAAATCAGCGACATTTCTCCGGAACGGTTCAACAAGCCAGGCTTTTTTTCGGCCGACTTTGATCTTTCTGAAGATGAAGAGGACGAAGAAGAGATCGAGAAGAAAAAACAAGTGGTAGAGGAATCGTCATCATCCCTTTCAGCAATCCCTTTGACACACGGTGGCGGTTTATTTAACAGACCGGTCGGGGAAGATCCAGAAGTGTTAAGACGGAGAAAAGAAATCGAGGAAGAAAAGAGGAAACAGGAGCAGGAGAAGGACAAGGAAACTCAGAAACAGCAGCAACCAGAGCTGCCCGGGGGACAGAAAATTCCTTTTTCATTCGGAGAATCAAAGGAAAGCGCGACGCCAGTAGAGTCAAAACCATTGTTTTCTATTGCCGAAAAGAAAGAGGAATCTCAACCAAGCTTCTCTTTCGGTAGAAAGGAGGAACCTAGAAAAGAAGAAGCCAAACCGGCATTTACTTTTGGCGAAGAGAAGCAGGAACCAAAGTCGACGCCGCCATTGTTCGGCCAAAAGAAAGAGGAGGCCTCTAAGCCTGAGTTCTCTTTTGGAGGATCGAGTGACAAAAAGGGGGAATCAAAATCGGATGTTCCGCTGTTTTCATTTAGTGGTACAAAGGCACAAGAATCTAAAGCATCTACTACCCCGTTATTTGGCGGTTCTACTGAAAAAAAAGAGGAATCTCCATTGCCTGCTTTTTCTTTTGGAGGATCGACGGAAAAGAAGGAAGAAGCTAACACTTCCCTCTCCTTTAGTAGTTCTACTGAAAAGAAGGAAGTGACCGAACCTTCTTTCTCATTTGGCGGTTCCACTGAAAAGAAGGAAGAAACAAAACCCTCTTTCTCCTTTGGCGGTTCTACTGAAAAGAAGGAAGAAACAAAACCTTCTTTCTCCTTTGGCGGTTCTACTGAAAAGAAGGAAGAGTCCAAACCTTCTTTCTCCTTTGGCGGTTTTACTGAAAAGAAGGAAGAGTCCAAACCTGCATTTTCCTTTGGGTCATCTTCAGAGAAAAAAGAAGAAGAAACCAAATTACCTGCATTTTCCTTTGGGTCGTCTTCAGAGAAAAAAGAAGAATCCAAACTACCTGCATTTTCATTTGATACGTCTTCAGAAAAGAAGGAGGAAGACGGGAAATCCAAGCCTGCATTGTTTTCCTTTGGCGGTGGCAACGCTGGTGATAAAACAGAAGATTCTAAACCAGCTTTTTCCTTTGGTGGTGAAAAGAATGACGATACCAAGGCATCATCGCCCTTTACATTCGGTTCCACCGACAAAAAGGAACCATCTCCATTTTCATTTGGCTCAGTTGAAAAGAAGGAAGAAGGATCTAAACCCGCATTTTCATTCGGATCCACCGCTACATCTGAAAACAAAGAAGATTCCAAACAAACACCGTTCTCCTTTGGCGCATCTGGTAAAAAGGAAGAACCGAATTCTACACCTTTCTCATTCGGTGGTAGTGTCACTCCTATTGCCCCCAAGGAGGAATCAAAGCCATTCACATTTGGCTCATCGTCAAACGAGCCTCCTAAACCTTCATTTTCCTTTGGTAGCGATCCCCCGAAAGACAACGCGTCCAAACCAGCTTTTGCGTTCGGTTCGTCAAATCCGACTACCACAACGGCACCAGCTCAAACATCATTCAATTCTGCGCCTAATCCTTCTACACCATTTTCTTTTGGCTCCAACAACAATAATTCCAATAATTCCGGATTTGCATTCGGAGGTGCTGGTCCGGGTAAATCAACGTCAACTGACACTACAAAGGATGCTAATACAGGGTTCTCATTTGGAAACGCCAACACGACGACTGGATTCACTTTTGGGAGTAGCAATAATGCTACCAATGGTGGTAATGATGGTGGCTTCGGAGGGCAGGCCAACGGATTCAGTTTCGGGGGCTCTTCTTCTGCTGCACCATCTCCTAATCCCGGCAGCGGATTTAATTTTGGGGCAGCAGCCGGATCGGGCGTAAACACCGCTCCACCCACGACCCCCGCATCTCCGTTCCCCAATAATAACAATGCAACATCACTCAATTTTGGAGGGGCAAATAATACGTCTGGTTTTAATTTTGGAGCTTCGACAACATCGAATGCTAATGGGAATCCAGCAGCGGTATTTGGATTTGGCCAGCAACCTAATGGTGGTGGAGGTATGTTCTCCACGGGAATGCCTCAGGGGAACCAGTCAACTCCTATTCCTGGACGAAAGCTTGCTCCAATGAGAAGACGCAGAAGATGATCGGCGCCACTATTTATAATAATAACGTGTTTGTACAAATAATTTCCTAAACCGGAGTGTGGGGTTGAAGATCTTCGCCTTTTGTTTTGAGAGGTATAAAAGGCCAGTCAGGGATGGCAGTTATACTAGCAGATCTTCAAAGATGAAGTTTAGCGGTACTCTACTGTTGTGTTCGGTCACCGGCGTTTTGGCCGGTTCCTTGTCTGATCCGCTCGTGAAGCATACAATCAAGGCTGATGGAATTGAGGCGAGTTTTATTGGATATGGCGCTAGGCTTACTAATCTTTATGTCAAAGATAAGGACTGTAAGATGCAGGATGTTGTTTTGGGTTATGACGAAGGATCCCGCTATGTGCAAGACACAGCAACGGACCATACTAACTATGGAGCCGTTGTTGGGCGGTATGCTAACCGGATTAAGAACGGCACGTTCACAATTGATGGAGAGACTTCTCATATTCCAAAGAATGAACATGACGGTCTGAACACGTTACACGGAGGGGAAATCGGTTATGACCAACGCAATTGGACTATTAGCGCACTTAACGACACTACCATTACGTTTATGCTTGAAGATGATGGGTTTGAAGGGTTTCCAGGTAAAGTGATCACCTATACCACTTTCACAGTTGAAGGAGCTGATGCAAATCCATTTGGCAAACCAACTTTGACGTCGTCTATAGTGTCCATGTCTTTGGAGAAAAAGACTCCAATCATGCTCTCTAACCACATTTATTGGAATTTGAACGCTTTCTCTGCCAAGGATGGCACTGTTCTTGAAGACACGTTCCATCTTCCATTTTCTAACCGCTACGTCGAAACTGACACGATTCTGGTGCCAACTGGTAAGATTGGAATGGTCAAAGGTACACCGTTGGATTTCACAAAGGCCAAAGCCATTGGAAAGGACATTCATAAAGCCAAGGATCTTTGCGGTCTTGGATGTACTGGTTATGATAACGCGTTCATCAATGATATTTCTGATAAGGAAGCAACATCGTTGACCCTGAGTTCGAAGCAAACTGGTATTCGAATGGACATTAAAACTAATCAGGCTGGCTACCAGATTTACGCCTGTGACAATATGAATAAGACAATTCCAATCAAGAAAGACCAATTGCACGGACGCGATGAACTTAAGGTCCCGCAATATGGTTGTATTGTCATTGAGCCTCAAGATTGGATAGATGGTATTAACCATCCAGAATGGGGTCGGGATGAGTACCAAATTTTCGGACCTGAATCTGGTCCAGCTGTGAATCACGCCCGTTATGAGTTTAGTGTGATGTAATTTAATATATTTTGTCAGCATTGCTTGGGGGACGGTCGTTCGTTTGTCAGATTTTGTACCCGGGAAAGCAGATGTCAAAGTTCACAAATATTATGCAAATATTAGATTTATGCTAGTCATCGAACAAAGCGGTGAGTCAATGATTATTATCTTGAAATGTTCTTTCAAAAGGACTGCATATAAATACAAAGAAGTCATTATTTTATGGCAATATCCATATGCATAGATTTGGGATTCTGTAGGCATCGGCATACCCATAGCTAATCATTGTCCCTATGCATATGCACAGCTATTCGTATGCATATGCACAACGATTTTGGCGCATCTCTAGACCATGTAGATACACATAATCTTCTAAAAATACATTCAACGAATATGCATATTTACAGTTTTCTACTTCTGTGCCGTAGACTAGTTTGACTAACTTTGCAGAGTGTGGAACAGATTAAGTACGTGCATGTTATGCACAGTACATGTGCATATGAAAGCTTTAAGATGGGATCCCTCTCTACAAAAACAGACTGAGTGATCTTCCAACAACCCAATAACGATAGCTTATCGAGAATTAGCCAGTCATTTTACAAGCAATTGCCAGCTTGTAGAAAAAATTGCCGGCAACAATAACACTACTTATGGGTTAGGACAAAAAAAAAAAAAAAAAAAAAGGCCTAAGTCCCGACGGCCCGACTGTACCTTACGTAGTTAATAGTAGTCCTTCAATACACTTCCCCAGGAACGATAACTGCATAAGATGAGTTTGGACTTCTCTATTCCAGACGGACTTCCAGATGATGTAGTGTCCCGGCTAACAGAGCTGCAACAGGAGCTTGAGGTGAGTGTCCACTAAAATAACTGCAACCGAGAAAGTGCTAACTCTCCACAGGATGGGGACATTACAGAAAAGGGGTATAGAAAGCATCGAGACCTGATTCTGGCGTCTGCTGAACAGACCAACAATAACGAAACTCTATCAACAGTGTCAACACGTAATTCTGTTCTTGTTTCTCCGGCGCATGGCGTTGATGGATCATTCCCGGACGAGGTGGGTTGGCAATATTAAATAAAAGCACGGCTATGTCACTAACCTTTTTTTCTAGCAATTAAAGTACACCCCGTCGTCAACATCACTAGAATATGATTTACGACCGAATTCCTCTGATACTTGGTCGCAGTATGATCTTCCATCTCCTGTTCATAGTGTCAACAATTCAAACGCTATGGCCTATAGATCCACCTCTGCGTCGGCTCAAAAGGTTTTAGCAGAAGGGTTTGGAATAATACGACCAGATGCTAAACTTCAGAGACCGTTAGAGCCCCGAGAATTACCGGAAACGGTGAATTCAGACCCACACAATAGATCGATTCAGATGTCCAAATTTGACAATTTGCCGTCAATTCTCCGACATAGAGGCAAGACAATTTCAAAACAAAATGCTTTCATTGTTTTGGACAACAAGGGTAAAGAGGTATCAGCAATCGCTTGGGATAAGTTATCGTCTAGAGCTGAAAAAGTTGCACAAATGATTAGGGACAAATCGAGATTGTATAGAGGGGACCGGGTCACTTTACTGTACCAGCAGAATGAAGTGATAGACTTTGCTGTTGCGCTGTTAGGATGTTTTCTTGCAGGAGTAGTGGCAGTTCCAGTTAGTCCATCTGCACCTTTTAAGGATATCACGTTTATTTTGAGTTCCACACAATCTCATTTGGCGCTTACTACCGATACGAACTTGAAATCTCTCCAACGAGTGATGACGGCACAACGACTGCAGTGGCCGCGAAATGTCGAATGGTGGAAGACTAATGAGTTTGGCTCGTACCATCCACCAAACAAAAAAGCAGAGTTACCGGCCCTGCAGGTGCCAGACCTGGCGTATATAGAGTTTGTTCGATCTCCACTTGGGGAATTACGCGGAGTTGTCATGTCCCATAGGACGATCTTACATCAAATGACCTGTTTAACTGCCATGTTGCAATCAAGAAACAAACATATTCCTTCAAAGACACCACGCTCGGGGGGAGAAACAGTATTGTGCAATTTGGATATTCGTCAAACGATTGGTTTAATCATCGGTGTGCTGTTAACGGTGTATTCAGGGAACTGTTTGGTATACACTCCACAAACTTCAATGGCAGTCAACGGGTTGTACGCAAACATCATCACTCGATATCGCGTTAACATCCTGTTATCCGATTATCCTTCCTTAAAGCAAGTTGCCTACAATTATCAGAGTGACCCGAAAAAGACTAGAGAATACTCCAAAAAAACGGAAGTAAACTTCTCCAATATCAACTGGTGTTTAATTGATGCACTAACTGTGGATGCTGAGTTCCATGAGATTCTGGCTGACCGATGGCTGAAGCCGTTAGGGAACCCTCATGCTCGCGAAGCTGTGACTCCAATGCTAACACTAAATGAACATGGCGGTATGGTAATTTCAATGAGAGACTGGCTACAAGGAGAAGATAAACTGGGATGTGAAATAGATCATGATGATAATAACGGACCATTTGACTTGTCTCAAGTTTTATTGGATAAAGAAGCGTTGACGCAAAATCGAATTAAAATAGTCACAGACACACCTGGTCCAACCTTTGCTGGCAGTGCGACGAGTGCTGAAGATGCAAGAAAACACATCAGAGTCGGAGCTTTTGGTTATCCGCTTCCCGATGCAGCGCTGGCAGTTGTTAATCCGGATAGTTGTGTTTTATCAGAAGAAATGGACGTGGGCGAAATCTGGATCGACAGTCCTTCGCTTTCGGGTGGATTTTGGGGATTAGTCAGAGAGACTGATACTGTGTTTCATGCTACTTGCTACGACCATAATGGGCTCGTTGACATGGAGTTTTTGCGTACAGGTCTTCTCGGATTCCAATATAATGGGAAAGTATATGTTTTAGGCCTGTATGAGGACCGCATCCGCCAAAAAGTGGAAGATCGTAACGAGTACAGATACCATTACACGGCGCATTTGGTCAATACGGTCATGAGAAGTGTGCCGAGAGTTTTTGACTGCTCCGCTTTTGATGTATTTGTAAATGGCGAGCATTTGCCTGTGGTGCTTTTAGAATCGTCATTAGGAAAAGCAGCTTCTGTCGGTTCCAATAGTAGTAACAATGGTCTTCTCAGTTCGAGTGGAAGTGGGTCAGGCAAATTAACAAACAACAGCAACATGACAGCATTAAACGAACTGGCAGAAAAGTGTATGGATACGCTGGAACAAGTTCATGCTGTCAGGTTATACTGCGTGTTGATCGCATCAACGAATTCCCTTCCTAGAATAATACGGAATGGACGATCTGAGATCGGAAACATGCTCTGTAAGCGACGATTTGATCTAGGTGCGGTACCTGCAACTTATGTCAAATTTGGTATTGACAAAGCCATTCGCAGTTTGCCGGTTGGGCAGGACCCAGTTGGTGGAATCTGGTCGCCAGCAATCTCACAGATTAGGACAAATAGTTTGGGAGACGCTGAAAAACAGTATTCTGGCGTTGATTTCAGGGATGTTGTCATTGATGACAGAACTGCTGCTCCGTTGACGGATTTTGAATCGATTGTAAAAATTTTGCAATGGAGAGTGATCCATCAATCAGATGAGCTTGCATACAGTACGATTGATATTCGAGCACGGGAAGGAAAGGGGCTGTCGTGGAAGAAATTTGATCAGAAGGTTGCGTCAGTTGCGAATTCATTAAAATTGAAGCTGCGAATGAGATCGGGAGATAGTGTATTGTTGATGTACACTCACTCCGAAGACTTTGTAATCGCAGTGTACGCATGCTTAATTTTAGGGATTACTGCTATCCCAATCTCTCCATTAGACTCGACGCGGTTAGCTGAGGATGCACCGGCCTTTTTGAACGTTGTGAAAGACTTTGGAATCCGAGCAATGCTTGTGAATAATGATACTGAAGGAATTATGAAAATGAAACCCGTAACGCATCAGTTAAAGACAACTGGCCAGATATTACGCACGACTACGCCCTCACTTATCAACACTTGTAAAATCAAGATCAACGCGACAGCCTCTTGTAAAGATATGAGTTTGGATCCCAAATGCTTGTCTCCAGATTTTCCTGCGCTGGTTTGGCTATATTGGACGCCAGACCACCGATTTAATGCGGTGCAAATAGCGCATAATGCCATTATGGGCATGTGCAAAATTCAAAAAGAAACGTGCCAAATGACCAGTACACGTCCGCTTGTTGGTTGTGTTCGAAGTGTCAATGGTCTAGGTTTTTTGCACACATGTTTAATGGGAGTATATTTGGGAGCTTCAACATTACTAGTTTCGCCTGTTGATTATGCTACTAACCCGGCCGCATTCTTTTTAACTTTGTCACGGTATAAGGTGAAAGATACATATTCTACGCCGCAAATGGTTGATCATGCGTGTGCCACAATGAAGCCAAAAGGATTCAGCTTGACGGAGACCAAAAACTTGATGATCACCAATGATGGGCGCCCTCGAACTGATTTGGTCAAACGGGTGCGAATATTGTTTTCACCTACTGGCCTCGAGTCGACTTGCATCAATTTGGGCTATTCACATGTGATGAATCCTTTGATCACTACAAGGTCGTACATGTCAATGGAACCGATTGATATTTGGTTAGATCCGATTGCATTACGGCAGGGATACGTTTCGGTAGTGAACCCTGATAATTATCCAAACTGTTTGCATCTTCATGATTCCGGGATGGTCCCGGTGAGCACACAGGTTGCCATTGTGAATCCGGAGACGTGCCAGTTATGCAGAGTCGGAGAATACGGTGAAATCTGGGTCTATTCGGAAGGTAATATTTCTGATTTCTTCAAGAACAAGGATGCATTCAATAGAGAGCGACTGCACGGTAAAATAGTTGATGGCAATGTGGACGTTGAATACGTCAGAACCGGGGATTTAGGCTTTTTGCATACCGTTTCGAGGCAAGTACCGGGAGGCCAGACAGTTGAAATGCAAACGTTGTTTGTGTTGGGTAGTATTGGCGAAACTTTTGATGTTCTCGGGTTAAGCCATTTCCCAATTGATATCGAGACGTCCGTTGAAAAATGCCATAAAAGCATCATGCCAGGAGGTTCTGCGGTTTTCCAAGCAGGAGGAATGGTTGTGTTGGTAGTTGAAGTAAACCAAACAACAGCAGCAGCAGCAATTGCGGCAGCCAACCGATCTGCTAACCAGCTATCTTTGGCGTCGCTTGTTCCAGTGATTGTCAACACAGTGTTGGATGAACATCAGTTGATTATTGATATTGTAGCATTTGTGGCCAAGGGAGATTTTGTAAGGTCAAGATTACAGGAAAAGCAACGAGGAACTATTCTCAACTCATGGGTGAATAAAAAGCTCAACATTCTTGCCCAATTTGGCGTAAGCCATGGTGAAAAGACGCTCTCCCGGTCTATCAACCGTCAATCTGGCGAATACGAGTAATACAGAATAGACTGAACGTATTAATACAATAATTCCGGAGAAAAGAATCGAGAAATTTTATTTACAAATACAATAAATATATACATTAGTTTTACCATTTATTTTCACTTTCGCCAGGGAACCGCTGGAACCGAACTTGTTCCCAATTCTCCGTATCCATTTGTTGAAGTCGCTAAATGGTTAGTATAAACAACCAAAAATAAATAAATAAATAATAAGAGTACTCACATAATACTCCTCTTTCATATCAACTTTCCTCCTGCCCTTGGCTAGAGACAAGGCTTCGTCTTCGTTTACGCTTGTGACATGACGATCATGCTGCTCGTATCGAACTTGAGTGAAGAAGGATAGCATGTAGGCACCACCAACGGTGACGGAGATGAAAGGTATTCCCAGGAAAAGGAAGTGATGGGTCTTTATGGCATTAAAGATTTTAGCCCGAAGGCTTGAGTTGTATGCAGCCTGCTGCTTTGCCGTTCGGAACGTTTTTGATTGGAAAGTCATGTTGAGGACGATAGTTGGGAAAGTCTTGTGGGGCTTAAAGGTGATGCCTAATTTTTTTAGTGATGTACACCGCTTACTCTTATCGTTAGAACTGATCCCTGATAAGTTATACAATGGATCATTCGCACGCAAAGTTTCTTTTTCTATGGGCACACGTTTCTCCATCGATACAATTAGGTCAACTTCGTCCAACGGTCCGCAATTTAGATTAACGATATGTCTTACTTACTACTGTCATCTGCCTGCATTACATCGCTGATGGGAATCGCATTTTCTGGAAAGGAACGCCCATACCATCGAGGGACATAACTGGTATTTAATGTACAGCGGCCTTGAGTATTCCAATATTACATACAGCATACAGGGATAGCGCTGTAGACTTCACACTGAAGAAAATTAGATACTGATGCGGACGGAATGCACTTGTAATTCAAGTCTTCTTTGAACGAAGAAAAAGCACCTATTTTGGTGTACAATACATCTGTTAGAAGCTCTCATCGTCCGTATGCTATGCATACATCTAAGGGGTATTTATCCTGAAGAACTTGACTGCGATGAACAAATCCGCGTTTATTCGATTCTCCCAGGCCCACACACCCATATACCAGCTATCAAACGGGAGTTAGGTTCGCCGATTTTCCCTTCGCACGTACCACATAAGAGCTATTAAAGAGTTGACAGTTATTTAATAGGACTCTTATTTTTTCGTTTTTTTTGACTGCCCGTTTCTCAGTAAAAGAAACCTGTTTTCATGTCATGCTGCGACACTGATTCGCCCTTTGTTTCGAGTTGATCATTCGTATAAACTAGTTCATTCCTGCAAATCTTTGTCCAATTCAAACTTTTTGCCGAAATGCAAGTGGCAGTAGCGGGCGGAACAGGAACTATTGGTGCCTCGATAGTTTCGGCCCTCGTTTCAAATGGTCACACCCCTATCATCTTGTCTCGCCAAAACGATCAACATGCGGATAGGACTACATCAATATCTAGTACAGGTGTAGAAGTTCGCTATGTTGACTACACCTCACACGACTCTCTTGTTCATGCGTTAAATGGCACAACAGCAGCCATCAGTGCACTATTGATCCCAGGTCCGGAGTTTGTGCCATACCAGATCAATCTCCTCCACGCGGCCGAAGAGGCAGGATGTACCCGGTTCGCTCCATCCGAGTTTGCGCTGTCTTTTTCCTCTCACTATGAAGTGGACCTTGACCATGCGAAGATTACTGTTTGGGAAGAGGTCAAGTCATCAGTGGAAAAGAACAAAATAGACGCCGCATTATTTCCCTGTGGTATGTTCATGAATTACCTAGGAATTGGTTCGCCGAGATCAGAAGAAGCATTGGCTGGATTCAGTGAAGGACCATTGATGTTCCATCTGGACGACCCTCAAGGTCCCTGGGTTGAAGTGCCAGTCCAGGAAGATGGCTCGTACCCGACGCTTACAATGACTGATATCAGGGATGTCGGTCGATTTGTGGTTGCGGCGTTGGAAATGAATGAACCGTGGAATGGGCGGCAATTGGGTATGGCAGGGGACGTCATTAGTCTGGAGAAGGTAATTATACTCTGTGGCCAGTATTTAGGGAGAAATATTGCGGCTAGGCCGGTGACACTGCGCCAGCTGGAAGAACGATTGCATAGTTTTGGACCCAGCGATGTTCTCTCTCGGTTAGACTGTCAGTATACTATACTTTGCGGACGCGGAGGCTCTGTGGTGGAGCCAGTTCTGAACGAATTGTGTCCGCATGTTCGCCCTGTCAGTGTGAAAGACTTTCTTGCCAAATTTTGGACTTGACATATCCAATTGTCGCGGGGCTTAGCATATTTCTGTTGTCTATAAGTTTTTTTGGTTATTTACGTACGAACATCTGGCTTCAAAAT
>JAJLUR010000159.1:11435-32146 GCA_030674225.1 Blastobotrys terrestris | reverse complement strand
GGGAAAAAAAAAAAAAAAAAAAAAAAAAAAAAAAAAAAAAAAAAAAAAAAAAAAAAAAAAGAGAGAAAGAGAGAGGGGAGAGAAAAAAGAGAAACGTATAGCTGTATTACAGTACCTCATATATGCTCGGGCAAAAAGGGTTTTGCATAAGCGAAATCAAATAAGGACCTCGTTAATACCTAATGCATACGTATGAGTATGAGATGGGCAATATCATCTTTCCAACTCCACATATGCAGATGCATATCAAAACTTGGAGTTTTGCATAACTATCTTATCGTATTGACTAGATGAAAATGTTTGTATCCAATACTGTTCCATAGACATTTTGTCAGAGATTGTTGTACTACCGTTTCAAAAAGGAAACTGAAGTCAACTCATCCGAAGCAACCGGATGAATATAGTAGTAAAACCCTCTTAAAGGTAAACAGGTGGAGTCTCTCCTATGAGAGAACGACTATTATATCTTCAATAGGACTCTTCTAATTGATTAATTTTATTTAACCCTTTTTAAAATCTTCTAAGGCAAAATGGAGTCAATATTCTGAATTGCGTAAGGGCCACACCTCTATATTTTTCACATATGTATGCGAATACGGAAAAAGCTCATTCGGTTCAAAGTTAAGAGACCGTTTTATGCACCATATGCTCGTGCCAGTGCCTTGCATATATTAATATGCATAGGTTATGCAACCAAGCATCTCAGAAACACTTACCAAATCCGAATCACAATCAAATTTGTCTTAGTAGAGTAGCAAAACGCCACTTTCTGATTAATCAATAACTATAGTGATATCAATCACTCACACACTCAGTGTCTCCATTTTCCAGTAACATATGCCCTCCCTTTCTTGAGAACTATCTTGCGAGATTTATTTGACTTACGGGACCATACTTTTTTGCATTTAAAGGAAAAATACAAGACTACTTTGAGTTTGTTTTGTTTTTGTTTTGGTTGTTAGATGCCTCATCTGCTTTCGAACTTTAATCACAAACCTTTGTAAAAACCAAGACTAAGATAACACAGCTTTTATTAGGATCTCGGTTATGCAGTTGCTGCATCACACCACGTTGGAGAGGATTGAGTGGTCAAATTTTGAAATTTTATTCCTCAATTCTCAGTTTCTACATATGCAAGTGGTTTACTGAATATGCAATACACCACAAGACGAGTCACCTCATTCTAATTTAGGCGATCATAATACAGGAATAAAAGGAAGCTCTGAACCTTATCCCCATATCCTTACTATTTTATTTACCTTGTATTTTCCTCTACGTCTCTGATTCCGCATAGAGTAGTATGCACTTTTCTCGCAATATGTGGCTTATGCTTATTATCATATCGTATTTTACACTAGCAAATGGCCAGAAAATCGGAGTTAGCAGCGCAATAGGATTGGGGTGTTGGAATTGTGCCCAAAGTTATGTATCGAGGTTCGGATGCAATGAAACCATTGATGCTGTGTGCAGGTGTCGAAATGCAGTTTTCATGGGGACGGTAATCAACTGTATATACAACCACGGCAATAAATCTGATGTCATCGACGAGGGTACATTATTTGTACAAAATTACTGTAAGCACAATGGGAGAATCAGCTTTACCAGTGATGACATGAAAAAAATATATGCCGACACTGCTTTCAGGCTGGTAAACATAGATGACAGCAAGCCTAATGCTGCAGCAGCCAATTCGACGAGGCTATTGAAAGCTCCAATTAGAGTGGATCCAATAGAATTCAAGAGCCAATTCCGGATGGCAGAGTTGATTAAACATCAGTACACTTACGGTGCAAGTTTTGGATGCGTCTTGCTTATTTACTGGGGAGTTATCATGCTTTTTGCTGCTGTCCTCAACCTGATGAGATTTAAATTCCCGACAGAACTTGACAGATTAACATCTCCTGCGATAAATTCATTTCGAAAATATCTCACATTACCGGCCACATTCAATGGGAACCATGCGTCACCCGTTCGCGTATTGAATTTATTCGCAGTATCAGCACCCACCCGAGGCCAATCGTTCTTTATTCTGGGATACATCGTTCTGAATATTTTGACAGCCACTCTACTATATCAGATTGATCAACCAATTAAACCTCCAACTCTACTCCGATTCATTGGTATTCGTACTGGTATTATATCGTTCACTCAATTACCGATAATGTTATTATTCGCCTGCCGAAATAACCCGTTTATTTATCTAACTGGATGGTCCTATCACACGTTTAATATATACCACCACTGGGTTGGAAGAATGATGGCTATTCATGGAATAATACATGGTGTTGCTATGACTGCAATGGCTATATTGGACAAGTCATTTGGGTTTAGATGGCAGAACGTCGTGAATTGGAGATTTGGTAATACTGCCTTCTTTGTTATTGTCATGTGCCTCATATTATCTGCAAAGTCAATTCGAAAATATGTGTACGAAGCATTCTATGTCGTGCATAAGATAACTTTTATAATATTCATGGTTGGAATTTATCGCCATTGTTATGACTTCGGATGGATGCCATGGGTAAACTTGACACTAGTCCTATATATTGCAGACAGATTCATCCGGATAGGAAGAGTAGTGTGGTCTGGAATACCTTGCAGGGCCACTCTCGTTAATCCAACAGGTGACTCAATCCGATGCAGCATAAAGTATTCAGAAAGGTGGACAATAAAGCCAGGACAATTTTGTTATCTTCGATTTATGATAAAACCATTATTTTGGCAAAACCATCCTTTCACCGTTTATAACTCACCGGATAATAAGTTGCAAATGGTTATCAAGCCAAAAGAAGGTTTGACTCGGAAGTTAGGAAACATATTAGAAAATGGCAACATTGGAGCCGACATCCCTGTGTTAATCGAAGGTCCATATGGAATCCGCCAGCCAATTGACAAATATGAGAGGATTATGTTCCTGGCAGGCGGAATTGGAATTACAGCGACCTATTCATATATTTCTGAATATATCAAAAAAAAAGGGCCGGTGCCAAATAAGCAAGTGACGTTTATTTGGATCGTTCCAGACAGCTCAGTTCTAGATTGGTTCGGTGATGAAATATTGAATATTTTGACTGAAAGTTCAGTTAAAGTTGTCATTTATACTACCAGGTCTTTATTCAAAGCAGAATATGATCCAGAAGAACCAATTGTGTATAATACACGTGGAAAAAGACAATCGCTAGTAAGCACCAGCGAAGATGATGAATCGGTGTTTGTCTATTCAGAAAATGACTTTAAAATCAGAACAATTCAGGAGCAACAGCTTGAGATTTCTAGCGGGTTATTGCCTCACCAAAAGATCATGGAGAAATTTTCACATATACTGTATGTGGAAAAGCCGGATGTCAGGCAAACAGTCAAGGATTTTATTATAGCTTCTGAGGGAACTATGGGAATTTTATCTTGCGGACCCCCAGTTTTCCTGGATAACATTAGGACTTCAATAGTCGAGAATATACATGAGTCTATGTCTCGTATCGATTATTTTGAGGAGGCTTTCTCATGGTAGTTTACTAACTGTATTTATAATTTAACATGTACTCATTTCTTTATATATATCACCTTCTAAATTGAATCTCCCGATCGACTCAATTTAATGAAATTGAAACTGTTAGAATGTCCTACTCGTATGCCATCTTACTACATTGAGCATCCGTGGAACAACAATACCACTTTTCTTTCTTTTTCTGTTTCCTTTTCCTTTTCTTTTTTTTAAAAAAAGGTTATATTGCTTAAATATGTTTGGTCTGTCTTTTATGAATTTGCACGTATTCGTTTTCCTTCCTTTCGTAATTGGTCAACAATAACGGCAAGAGTTTTAGGACTGACTCCGCGTTCAATCAGAGAAACACAAATTGCCAAAGACTGTTTGTCCAAATTTGTATCTAAAATCTGCGATAACTCATGAAGAACCGTAATCGCGTTCTGCGCCTGCCTTTGGCTTTTATCCACGTCCATTATAATGTCGTGTTTTACTAATTTGTGTTTACATCCACTCCCAATGTTCACCCATGAATAGCTTGCCTAAGCACCGAGCTCCGCTTTGATTTTTTTTTTTTTTTTTTGAACTACGCTAATCGACACAAATGGCTCTTTATTTATAGCTGTACTAATTAGATGTATGCCCTGAAATCTTTCCAACCAACCAAACCAAAGACGCAAAACTGTGCTGGATTTCACGTATTTGCGACTTTCTGGAAGTTTTTATTCTACAAAATCCACAATATTTGGCCCTCAAATGCTTGAGGGTTTAACGAAGCCGAATGGATATTTCTCAATTGACCCGCGGGCCTTGGGCCTTATCAGAATGCGTGGTTATATATTGTTATGCATATTATAATCTATACAAACTGGTATTTTGGCAGCATTGGTTTCATGCGGCTCAAATAACCATGGGAAGGAGCTAGCTCGAGTAGAGATTGATTTTTGACGCGCTTCAATTGTTGATATCCTGAGAAACCAGCGGACCTAAACCACTATAGTATATAGACATGCCGAAAGCTAGGTCAAGCCCCTTATATGGTGCGAATTACTGGTTGTTCAAGTCGGAGCCTGTGAGCAAAGGCGGGCGATCTAGCTTTAGTATTGATGATTTGAAAGAGGCCAAAACCGAGCCGTGGGACGGAGTTCGCAACTATGAAGCTCGGAATCATATGAAGAACATGAAGGTAGGTGATTTAGGATTTTTTTATCATTCTAACAGTAACCCGTCTGGGATTGTTGGAATTGTAAAGGTTGCCAGAGAGGCATACCCGGATCATACAGCATTCGACCCAAAAAGTAATTATTATGATGCTAAATCGAAGGAAGACTCGCCCAAATGGTTCATGGTTGATGTGGAATACGTCCGGCATTTGAAATGTGTGATCCCTTTGGCAGAACTCAAGGAGCAGAAAGAATTGAAAGACATGCAGCTTATTACGCGATCTCGACTGAGTGTGTCATCAATGGAGAAGAAACATTACGATCATATCTTGGAGATGGAGAAATCAAAGCAAATATAAAAATAAATAATATTGAAAAAGAGATAATTAAATACGGAATATTCTCGTGACCAGAAATTGGCAGCTAATACCTTCCTTAGTTCTCCTCGTGTTATCGAATATGGAAAATCTCTACAGAACAGTATCGGATAATCATGCCCTTTATGTTTCTTTTAGCGAGTTAACATGGCAAAAGATGGGGGAGGGGGAGGATGCCATCGGTTCGGCTGCGAATATAGCCATCATCATTATCCCAATAATCGCAAACTACCAAACTCACATCCACACGCACATCAATGTCCTTAGTAAGATTAAAGAAATCGAATCATTTTATACCGTGCTGACTCCTTTAAAGAAGCATAAAGGTCAGGAATATCCTATACTATTCTGTAAGAATTTACCATATTCTGTGACACGGGAAGAACTATATGATCTATTTGGAAAATTCGGAGCTGTAAAGTGAGTGAACATAAAGTGAAATAACAGTGTAGGACCAAAGCTAGACTAACTTCTTAGACAAATACGTTTGGGGAATAATCAAGATACTAGGGGTACAGCCTACATCGTTTATGAGGACCTAAAAGATGCCAGCGTAGCTTGCGAAAAGCTGTCCGGATTCAACTTTCAAAACCGGTATTTAGTCGTCTTGTTCCATTCGGTGGATAAGATGCTTGCAGAAAAAGAGAATATTGAAGTCAGGAAAGCTCGTCTGCAAGACTTAAAGTCAAAGCACGACATTGACTAGAATGAGTGGTAGTAAATTAATATTCTGCAAGAGTTGACGTAACTCTTATCAGAGCGTCGGATAAATCTGTCACTGATGTATTAATGACGTACGGACGGTATGCACATCTACTCATAGTAGTTCATAAGATAGAAGCGAAATGAAAAACTAGCTAAAGTATTTACGTAGGTCTGACGATGTTTGCGATTTTTTATTATGCTGTGATATTATCCATCCCACTACTTCCCAGCTAAACCATCTTCGTACACCGCGTTTGGTAAAAAAACGCGATCAGCACAGTTAACGTTCACAGTCGGCATTCCTGCAATAATGGCTACGAGTACCGAAATTGACGATAGAAACAGCCAAAAGACTAGTTATTTTTTGGACAGAGCTAAGCGTAGACGTTTGTTTGACCAACGGGCCGAGGCCGTCAGGAAAGTGGACTATGTTCATCAATTAGAAAGGGAAACAAGTCCGATAGAGGCACCTGATATTCCTTTCGTCAAGCTGTTAGGCGGTAATGAATCTATAGAAGCTGCCGCTACTAGGTGGGAACTATACAATGAAGCATGGGATGCTCAAAAGGCGAAGATTTACCGTCTATTGAACGGTGCAAATGTTCAAGTCTTGGATAATATAGAGAAATTCATTATGCAAGAGTGGGATGATAATCCTGACGCTCGAGTGGACACTGCAATCATTCTGCCTGGTTCGAACATCGCAAATCACATCCGATTGTTTTCACAGATCAAAGACAGGATTCGTTTGATGAATAATGTTCATTCAGTCTCAATTACGTCTAAAGCGTGTCCAAATTTGAAAACTGCTTTGAAAATTATTGTAGGAAAGCTAACTGAGAATGATGATTCTCCGGAAGAAGAGACATTCGACGAGAATAACGATGACTTGAGGTTTGACAAAAGATTACGGTACGATTTTGATATTTTGGCGGACTGGTGTCGAAAACAAACAAAAGTTGCTTCGTGCAAGCTGGAAGATTTACGGATCATCATTTCGGTAGAAGATGCTGACTCCTTTGATATTACTATTCTTACCGGCCTAATCAAAATGATACAGTCCTACATTCCACAGATCCCAATCAAACTCATGTTGAGTGTAGCTACATCGCTGCCGGTATTTAAAGAGAAGTTACCTCGATCCTGCATTCGATTGCTGAAAGGAAGCCCATTCCACGCACAAATGTCTGATGGGATTATGAGAATTTTGGACGAAACGATGTTTACATTTGATAAACATACTTTATTAATGGGTCCACGGCTGTTTGATAATTTGGTTCATCGTCAGAGAGAAAGTATCGAAAGTGTTGACGCATTCGTCTCTTCGCTCAAATTTATCTTCATGTCCCATTACTATTCCAATCCATTCTCTATATTCTCGCAATCTGGTGACGACCATGAGGAATATGTAAAAACTATTGAACCATTGATAACCAAAAGCCACATTCAGGCTATACGGCTGACTTCTTCTTTCAGAAACCATGTTGAGAGCAAGCTGGAACAAGGTGAAGTACAAGAGGTAAGAGCTCTAATGGAAGATGATAGCCACCTCAAATCAATTATCGAGACTGCATTGATGGAGTACAGAGATTATGCCGAACAAGTTTTTTCTGCCATTGATATTGTCATTTCTCTAGAAAAGGCGGCCGATCAGCAGCCAAGTTCAAAAATGGATCTTTATAGTGTTGCATTGTCAAGTGAATTGTGGAATGAACCGTTCCTGGCTGCGCTAATTGAAAAAGTTGCGACTGGCGGTATTTCAGCCAGTATCAGGTTGATGAATGCTCTAAAAGAAGTTTCATCAAAGGGGAAGATTTTAGCAGACTTGTATGATTTGCTGGATTCTGAATATAGAGAAATCCTGAATTGGTATAGGAAAACGCCTGACCAAGAAGATTCCGAAGACATTTCAGCGAAAATGGTAGCTCAGGTATGTGAAACCTTACAGACATCCCTTCAGCCATATGACAATTTCTTGCTATACGAAGCATTTGTCACTGATTCAGCCAAGCTGCAAGAGGATGTTTTCCTTCCGACTCAAAGGCCCGCATTGGAACTTGCTCTCTGTGAACCAAGACACTATATTGGTGAGCCAGAGCGTGAGGGATATCGTGACCCGCACATATCAATTCTATACCAGTTATATCGGGAATCAAGCGTGTTCATTAATTCTTACGACTATTACAATGCATTCAAAGAAATGCTACCACCACCTGCTCCAGAGGATGACAAGGCAGCATGGGATAAAAAGGCCCTAGCTTGGTTCCTACAAGGGATTGCCGAGTTGAAGCTATTAGGAATTGTTCGCGACAGTAAACGCAAATTTGAATGTGTAGAAAAGGTTGCATGGAAAGATATATAGAATTCTTTTTTTTTTTTTTTTCTGTTCTGCTTAGGTAAAAAAATTAGTTCAAAAATTATGCATAGTTCTTTACAGGTGTATTTAACGTAGACACATTTTTTTATAAGTACAACCATCTATTTTTTATTGTTGTTACCTCTTCGAACAATGCTGATATCAATATTGCTAAGCACAATGACGAAAGCAAAGAAGGCCAAAAAAGTGGCAGCAATCATAAGCGGCTTTCTAAGAGCGTCTGCACTAGTGTACTTGTATTTGACGTAAACCTCCCCTCGGCGATGACCGTCGATAACATTATCGTATTTCAAACGAATAGTTGGACGTCCAACAGTGTCCAAGAAAGAATAGATCACATCGTATTCAACTTCTCGTCCGTTGAGAGACAAAACATTAATTTCGTTAGCACCTTCTGGGAGAATAACTGTAAAATCAACCTCGTCATAATAGATATCATTCGGTCCTTCAACAAACGGCACCTTCAGCAGAAATTGGTCGTCACCAACATCCTTAACGTACTTATCAAGATCTGTAGACCACCCAATGGTAAAATTGTAGTTCCATCCGCCAAAGACTGGATACCTCGGGTTAACAGTGAACAGAGTCGCCTTATCATCACTGCGGAACTTGCTGGTTGAAACGTTACCAACCAAATCAACATAATACGCGTCCCTAGCGTTTGGTTTCAATGGTATGGCAAGGGTCTTAAGTGCAGCAATGTTCAAGTTGAAGCTGCTCTGACCACGTTGATAGTTCAATCGCGAAAAGCTGTTCTTGAGTTTGGTTCCGAAGTTGTGGAGCCAATATGTCTCCTCGAATGAAACAGATGAACCCCAATGAGAAACCCACACATCACGTGAAAGCTTCGCGGCTTTGATCATGGCTTTAGGGTTTTCGTATCGAAGTTTAACTTGTTTGGAGCCATAGCGTTGGACACTCTTGTATGGTCCGTAAGAAATCAGGTTGTCGGCAACCTGTGGTTTATCGTTCTCATCAGCATCAATCTCTTGTGCCTGGGTGCCAGCGGTTCTAAAGCTAGTTTCAGCTTTAGCTGTGCTATAGGCAGAGAATGGATATCTGGAGGCCCTATACAAAAGGAATTGCTGATCATCCTGAGTTCCAGACTCAGGCAATGGGCTCAGCTGGTTGGTGATAGCTTGAGCCATTTCCAGCTCGAGCGATTTTCCAACCTCAAGCGGTTCAGGGAACTCCACCTTATAGAAGTAGGCACCGTGGTTTGAGTCAATCCCTTCCAACTCTACTGGCAATGGACCTTTGTCGTCGCCTTGCTGTCCACCAATCCTAGCTTCCAGCACGGAAACGTGAGGTTGAACGTCTTTATCGATTGCATAATAGTATTCTGATTGAGGCTCGGAGCCAATATTTTTCACCTTGAGCGAAATGCTCTGCTTGATGTACGTCCCGGTCAAATCATTTTTTTGACTGAACTGTACATTCTCAAAGTTGGCAGCTGGAGTGAACTCACGCAATTGCTCTGCCCGAACGCCTAGTGCAAACGCACTAGCTAGAACCCACAGAAGCTTCATCCTTTTGGCGTGTGTAACGTTATCTTAATGTGTAGGGGACAGCTCACTTATGAACGCGGACCCGACCAAAGCGCGCGCTCACCGCCCTAACCCAACAAAAACCCTAACCTCTGAAATTTCGCTGGTGGCCCTCCATTCAACGAATAGCAGGCAAAGGTTCCAAAAAAGAGGGAGATTTTTTGTTTCATGTTTATTTTTGTTTGAATGATAATTTAGCGTGAAATTAGGAATTACTTCACCTTTTTCCCTCACCAATGCTATTTATTGGATGTAATTACAGCATTACTACTATGCAATCAGGTCTGCTTTGAGTCTTAACTAATTTTCACACGTCACACAATCCATTTCTTCCAGGAGTTGGAAGTGATTCTATTATTTATAGTTGGAAGTCCGACACTGCGTACCACGAGTACTATCCTCCAGAAATATCCTGGGGGAAGACCCTTTTTTCTAGAAAGAGAAGTGGGGACACGAAATTTTTGAAAAATTCTTCTTACCTCGCCACCTGTCCAATTTCTACTCAGATAGGAAAAAGTTTTCACATTGAGTATCTCTCCTGCGGAAAACCTTTTCCCTTTTCGGTAACTCCGCTGAGGTTAGGGATTTTCGGGTTAGGGTGCGTTTCGTGCAGGCGCGTTCGGGAATATAAACAACGCGGGTAGTAGGTGATAAAACCAATGGATCCATGAATAACGGTATTCAACAGCTTGGACGTGGATACCTCGAGGGATTGACGCGTTATGACCCCTACCACATGTCGTCTGAAAGTAACAACAATGATGACGAGCAACAAGTAGACTGGACGCCACAATTCCGGAGAAGATCGTATTATCCTGGTGAAAAAAAGGAGGGAGGTGGCATTAGATCCATACATTTGGACGAAGAGACAATCGAGCTTCTGCGGCTAATAGCACAAACTGCTGATAGGCTCATTCGGTCAGGTAGGTCGGTAAATAATGATACTGATTTCCCGTCCTTTTTCTCAGCTTTCAAATCTTTTATGGAACAGAACAATTATGACAGTCAAAGTGTACTTTATAACCACTGCATGAATATTATGGTTGGGCTTTGCAACTACTCACAGCACACATGGTCTCAACGATTAGAACAGTGCTTAGCGGACTATTCTATAGAGGAGAGAAGGAGGCTCCGGAAGACACAATTACATGAACAATTCGACGATTTTAATGACTTAATAAAGGAGAGAGTGTTATATGCATGGTACGATAAAATGATTGAAAGACAGAACCAAATGGCGATGGCCGAATTTAAGGATTGTGGGCATTTGCGTCGTGAAGTGCTTTCCCGTTGGAGGTATAGATCCCGCTTAACACAGGATTTGGAAGGATACTCTAGAGAATATTGCGAAAAGCGGGTGCTTTTGGGCTGCTTGTGTAAATGGAAGCGCAAGATTTGCTTACAAAAGTCCAGAGAAGGTTCGTACAGAAATATTATAAAGAGCAAGTTTTTCACCCTTTGGAAGACTCAATTCAACGATATTAAACAGTTGGAGTTGACGGCAGGCGACCAACACGATCGTTCATTGCACTCACGGTTCTTCATAGATTGGATTTACAATACTATGGAAGCTAGAATCCATAATGCGCACAATCTTCGAATTAAGTCCGAGGTATGGAATATTTGGTTTGAGTATACCTACCACGCAAGGTCGCAGAGTACAATTGCTGTTGCAAGAGACGTGAATAAGCTTCTCTCAACAAACTTTGTCATATGGAAGGAACAATCAAATACTGTTCGGGGTGATTACAAGGTTGCTGACGAAATGTCTAATCTATATGTCGCCAAACGAATTTTCAGCACTCTCAAGATCAATTCCCGGTTGTTTCACCAGGAATCAATTTACTGCCAGAAATTCAACAGAATTAGGAAAAAAGATGTTTTGGAAACTTGGTACGAAAGAACGTTGCAAATTAAGGAGGCAAATAGATTCCGCGATTTCATGCTTGCCCTTAGGATTTTCAAGCATTGGCGTCAAGAGAAAGATGCCCGGCTGATTTTGGGAATATCAAATTATAACCTCGCAAAAGAACGTTTTAGATTGTGGCTCTTAAAAGAGCGGGAATCGGTGTTTGTTCGATATCGAGATGGAAGCTTGGCCAAAACTATATTCGAATTTTGGATCAACAAAACTATAGATATCAGGATCACAGCAAAAGAAGGGTTTCAAGCAGTTGCAGAAGACACAAGTAAAAATCTGCTTAATCACAACCTAACTATTTGGAATGAGAGATTTAGGTTTTTGAAAGAACTGAAAACACAAGCCGAAGATTTCCGAGTGCAAAACCTTTTGTATTTGGGCATAAATATGATTCAGGATGGACTTGAAGACCTCAAACTGATGAGAGAGGAAGCTGACCGTATCAACAGGCTTTATGTGCTACGAAGAGCAATGCGACATTGGAAGGACTATAGAATCCGTCACAAAAAATTTCGACTGGAGAGCATAAGGAGGAAACTTGTTGAAAACTCGGAAAATTTTGTCAAACAGAAAGTGGTTGAGTACTGGATCGGAAAATTATGGGACGTTGAAAACCGAGTTGGTAATGCCGATGCAATTTTCAAAGCGAATGAAATGAAGCGAGTGAGGAACATCTTCTATTTATGGGATCGAAAAACTGGAACTCTATATTCGGATTATTCTCGTGCGGAAAACCTCTATAATAACTCATTAATGGCCAGTTTTACTGCAAAATGGATGGACAGAATGGCTGGAATCAATCAAATAATAGAGGAAGCTGGGTTTATCGCTGACATCAAAGATCTCGAAAAGCAAGAGAACATTTTCCGACTATGGAGAATGAAAATGTTCAAATTGGAATCAAAGAACCGTGATGCCGATTCATTCGGTGAACGACTGGGTGCCAACAGATTCCGAAGAATTTGGCGACATTGGAGGGCTAAAACCAGTGATGCAGCCGTTACAATTATTGCTAGTTCCAGCTCAGAAAACAATAATGAAGCGGCATTTGATTCAGACACTACGACGACAATTTGCCGAAGTAGTAATGCTCATGATGAACCTGCTAGTAACAACCCGCTGTTGGAAACACCAACACGAGTTCGATCTAAGAAACGAGTTCAATTCACTTCAGTTGATAGATGGCGTAAGATCAAGGGCTCAACGGGAAGACCACCGATCTTTTCTCCCACCAAAGCTAATAATAATAATAATAACGCTACGCCAACGTCAACAATACCTACATCCACGCCTGCTGGTGGCGCTGGACTGTACAAAACGCCAAATACAATTGAACAGCATTATTCAGAAATAATATAATCATGCCTTAATAGTTACTTAATTCTACTCGTCAGCAAAAGCATTTTGTGGGACATTATACAACTTGATTTGTGGACTGTTAGGATCTTTAATCAGGACATATTTACCATCATCCAACTCGTTGGTAATATTAATGATAGACTTGACAATACCCCAACCATTGTTCACATTAATATTCAATTGAGAAGAGAATTGGCGAGGATCTCTACCCAGAACACCAACAACAACATGTTGGGTGTTATCCTTTGGAGTAGCTCTAGAGATGAACCCGATCTTCATTGCCTTAGCATCAGCCAGAATAGCTTGAACAGTCCATCTAGAAAGTTTAGCCAAGTTATTCTTCATTTCAGCAGCAACAATAGCACCACGCTGGTTGACAAACTTATTCTTCCATTCCAATACACCATTCTGACCACCGTATTCGTTAAGGGCTTGTAAGGTGACGTAATCCTGGCCACCAGTAGCGCCAGGCTGAACAGCATCGATCTTTGTTCGGACAACCAAGTTGATTGGTTCATCTTCCGGACTCGCTGCAAGATTGAACTTTCTGTAACGGTAACCCTGTGCCAAAAGGGCATCATTGTCAGATTGGAACGGATTTGGTTTGCCAAAGTCGTATTTGGAGGATTCCGATTCTAAAACAGCATTAGCTCCAAAGTTGTGATTGATGTAGGTAGCTTCGTAAGAAAGGGCAGAAGTCGAGTTAATGTTTTCCTTATCACCTACAGCATCAGGTGGAGGATCAACAGAGTTTTCGTCGACAGAAACATAGTCTAATGGGCCACCCTCTCTCTTATCAAGGAAGATTTTACCATCTTTTTTATTGATAACAAGATCCCACGGGTTAAAGGTCTTGGTAGCACACATTAGCAATGCGAGAATAGCGTCTGTGGCAAAAATAGTGCCTTCATTGGATTCAGAGAGCTTTTGAATCACTGGATCGTCAGAAGTGGAAACGTTATAAATGACACGGTCCAGTTGCTGTAATTTGGTGTTAGCGCCTGGTTTGTCGAGAGATTTGTTATAGCCATAGACGTAGCCATAAGAATCAATATCCTCACCTTTGGACGCAACTTCAAAGCTAAGTTTTTGAAGCTCGTTGAATCCAACGGTTTGCACAAGCGCCCAGTCATCAGCAACATTAACAGAAGCGTTTCTATTCTTCTGTGGCTTATCATAATCCTTCCATCCGTATCTTCCTCTACCTGGTCTGTTGTACCTTGGATTTCTATCGAATTGGCGGCCACCACCAGATCTTTGTTGGGCACCACCTCTACCGCCGGCAGACAAAGATCCTCCTCTACCACCAGCATTACCACCTCTGGTCTTCAAAACAGCATTCTGGACCTTTGGCTTGGCAGGTTGCTTCGCAGAATCAACAACAGAGAAGGAGCCAATGTTGCTATCAGCTTCTTCAGAAGTGAAGAAAGAGGCTGCGGACGCACCATATGCATGGTATGGATCTCTGAAGCCTCTACCATGTTGTTGCCTTTTTTGGTCCTTGATGTCCTTAGGACCTTCAGCAGCCCAATCGGCTACTTTACCCAGCTTGTCGCCTTTGGAGAAAGGAGCATACGGAACATCGTTAAAACGAAGAGCTGTTGGAACATTGGCTGGAGGGCCCCACGGCTCATCAGTAGAATTAAGAGCGGGAAGTCTTGGAGTAGGCATTTTTAATATTATCACTAGCAAGAACTTTTTTCTCGGTGGAGATTTTCAAAACATGAAAATTGGTGAACCTCCAGAAAATTTTAGTCTGACTGCGTATTTTTCAATCTGGGAGATTTTCTAAATTGTATCGCTATGTTCAATGTGTGTGTTTTCGGGCCCCCGACTGGGAGCTTTGCCTGGGCATCCAGAAGACTGTTTTCAAGCGCCACCGAAGTAGGGAACGTGCAACACACCAACTAAGCGATGAACGGTATTAGTGTAGACATCAATGGATTGAAGAAAGGAGAGGTGAAGTAAGTTTGAACGAATCAGTTGTGTCCCTCGTTCGTTTGGCAAGGAACTAATCATAATAAACTAGCCTTGGTACCTCTATGTAGGTGGAAATTGATTTTGAACACACCACGGTTAAGTGATTCTAATGGCTATATGATAGCATGGCAGTGAAGTTCAAAGACGGCATCATATTAGGAGCTGATAGGTATGTGTGTATTTTTGAATAACTTTTCCCCGTGCTAACAATTGTGTTCTTTAGTCGAACTACTACAGGAGCCTTTATTGCTAATCGGTAAGTGAGAATATATACAGGTACCGATTTGACCAACTGAAACTGACATCTGTACCATAATCAGTGTGACCGATAAATTGACCAAGGTACATGATAAAATCTGGTGTTGCAGATCAGGTTCCGCAGCGGATACTCAAGCAGTTGCCGATATCGTTCATTATCAGCTCGAGGCTTATAGCATGGAGAATGAAAGAGCACCAAGCCCAAAGGATGCGGCGGCTATTTTCCAAGAAATCTGCTATGCCAACAAAGAGATGCTAACGGCGGGAATTATTTTGGCCGGATATGACGAAAAGAGCGGTGGTGAGGTTTATCAAGTTCCGCTTGGGGGCAGTTTACACAGACAGGATTATGCCATCGCTGGTAGCGGATCTGGCTTTATTTACGGCTACTGTAACGAAAATTTCCGTCCTAACATGACCAAGGAGCAAACAATTGACTTTATGAAGACTGCATTGGCCCAAGCTATCAAGTGGGATGGAAGCTCCGGTGGCGTTATTAGAATGGTTGTTTTGACCAAGAACCCTACTGAGCGATTGATCTTTTACCCAGATGAATATTCTAGACCCGATTACTGATATATAGATTAGTATTTTGTAATTTTGTTTGATTTTTTTTTTTTTATTATTATTATTATTGTTATTATTTTCATTGGTTGGTTGGTTGGTTAAAGTTTGTTTTTTTGCTGTCAATACTACCAGTCAACTGATGTCAAATTTTGCAACTGTTCGTTTTCTTTTCTAAAACATTATATATCGACTCCCTCTCTCTCTCCGTAATTCAATTTTAGACTCTCCGAACCGCGTTGGACAATTAATGCTACGCGCGTAATTTGATGACGAACACCTCGTAACCATGGATGGACTAGCAGGCAGGTTTCGAGCGGAATTGGAAAATGAGCTTCCCAAGCTGGAGAAACCATTCAGCCTATTGCATATGAAAACGAGACGTAGGAAGTGTCGAAGATTGATCTACCGACCAAACAAAAGGGACGATAAAAAGCAGGAGACCGATTATGTCACCAGCCACTTGCTGGTTCTGTTTTATGACGAATTGGCATTGTTTGCCATGGAGGCGTTCATTTATGAATCTGAAGAACAGGGAGAAAGTATCTCAACATTATTTGTTTCAAAGGCGGACACCACAGGGCACTATTATGAGCAAAAACATCCTCTCTCCATCCGCCAATTTACCAGCGGACTGATGCGGGGATTGCTCAGGTATTATGTTCCTCCTGGCGATAAGGTCCGAGTATGTTTGTTCGCTAAAGCAGAGAATCAGTATTTGTTCCCTTTCTCCAGTCGTAATTCTCAGAAACACGTATTGAATGATTCAAGCTTGGTCAAATGGTGGTTAAAAGTGTTGGACCCGATTAAGAATGAGTTTAAACAATTGAACAAGGCTCGACTGCAAATCCCCGGAGAAGACGTGAAAGCTATCCAATTGTATTTTCCAAAAAATCATCAGATGCCCTGGCAAGTAGGTGATGTGTTTTGGTCTGATGATCTAGTGGAAGAAGATAGTTCAAAGCCGTTGCCTCCAGCAGTAGAATGTATCCCACGTTTCCCAGATGATCCGAAAAAACGATTCTTAGAATTTCTTGTGACTGAAAAGCGAGCAAAGAAGACTAGTAGGAACCAATTCTGGCTGGAACTGCAGTCACGACAAGAATTCAGGTTAGGTAGTGTTGTGGGGATCATTGGTTTAGAGGGTACGCTACCTGATGAAAACGAACAATACAGGCAAATGGTTTCCCTGCCCCATGCGATAAAGTTTAAGCAGTTCTCACGGCATCGCGAAAGTCTAGTTACTTTTGATTATTCTACGAAGGAGGCGGCGACAGAAGCTAGTGCCTTTTTATTCAATAGGGCCAAACAATCATTTTGTAAAATAGTGATACATGGAAAAAGAGAAGATACTCAAAGCTCACGCAAAAGGAGTGTACAAGAAGCCTGTGTTAATGTTCTCTCTGGGAACATGGTTAGGAAAAAGAAAAAGTAGACTGTATAAAGACTGAAATATCAGGTTTCAGAAATAAACTGTTCCAATCTCTGCTGGATATAGTTTGAAAGTGCGTTATTTTCGCTCTTGTTTCCAATAACATTCATCTCGGCTTTTTTACCAAAAAAAAGGCCCAATTGAACTTGGCGTTTCCAATCCACGGTCTCAGAATGATAGATCCAATCTTGTTTCAATAGCGATAACGCTTTTCGGTAATCACCTTGAGTATATGGTAACCAGCCTTTACAGTAATCTAGTAAAGAAACACCCAAGTGCTGGAGGTTCCAACAAATGAGCCTAGATTGCTCAACATACGATTGACTCTTTTTTCCACCAAACCGATAAGTAGCAAGTATCTGGATTCCATAGGGGTCTGAATCAACGACACCCAAAAATGGAAGCTGCGGATAAATGGTTGATAACGTATTGACAAGCCTCCTAGTAACAATATCTGGGCAACCTTTCCCAGTTACAATAATGCAATTTTCCAATCGGCCACACAGTTCGTTGAACACTGCTTCCTTCTCGACAATAAGGATGAACTTAACATTGGCATCAGAGATTCTCAGGAATTCAATTTCCTGGTCAGTACGAATAACTGAGGGACCATTTCTCCTGGAAACTGATTGAATGTGGCCATTCTCGGTGAATATAACGAGGTCACCGTAAACGAGTCCCTTTGGTGATGCAATTATATTCAAAGAAATGCGATCCGCATTTAGCAGTCTACAGGCCAAATCAATGGCCTCATCCGTCTTTCGTGAATTTTTGAATAATTCAACATTCCTATAGTAGACATCACGTTTAGTCATTAATACACCCGATTCCAATGCACCTCTAATCAATGTGAATAACGAAACGACAGCAGTGAATTTCCAGCTTTGGCTCGTATTTTTTCCGGGAAATTGAATAAGCTGGCGTGTACTCTTCCTTTCTTTGCGGTCTCCTCTTCGCATTTGTCAGTTAGTTCCCCACATGATTAGCTCCTTAAGGAAAGTGCGATGCTTACAAGGCTATTCCATTTACAGCTAAAACGGGTGACTCACCGTTCAAAAATGCGTTGCGGATACCTTGAAGTATTAACTGGATCTCTGTCAAGATTCGTTTTCTAGAAATTTTTCAGAGGTTAGATCTGATCTACAGGGGGAGAGAAAAAATACAACATACTTTTCCGGTGGTAATTTTTCCAAGCTCGGCATTATTTGAGGGTTTCAAAAAATTGTCAAAAAGTCAGCGTCTAAACGCCAGAAGAAGAGATATATCTTACTGCATTATCCTAATTAGGAAATTTCCCGTCGATCATCCCGATAAGACAACTGGACAATGCTGAGTGAATGTGAAGGAGGAAAATAGTAAACAAAATTAATTTAATTATGTGTATAGCGCAATTATACTGTATGCAGGCAAATATATCAAAAAGGAAGGACTTAAGAACCGATATCTCTCTTTTGAGATATATCAATCAATTAATCAAATAGACGAGGTCACGGAGCTATGAAGGCTGGAACCGGAAGAAACAGAAGGCTCTGAAGAAGCAGCAGAGGCACCAGAAGTTGAATCCCGCAATTCGGTGGATCCGGCTACTTGACTAGGAGCGCTCGTGGTATGCTTCTTTTGGTCATTTACATCAACTGAGAATGAACCTGAGGAAGTCATTGTGCTTGGTGACGGCAAGCCAGAAGAAACAGAGCTGGTCTTTTGAGCGTTGATTTGAAAAGCGTTCTTTGGTGTTGTATCAGAAGTGCTGCCGCCCTTCTTCCCGTTATTAGCTTTATAATTAACCAACACGTCTTCTGGAACTTTTTCCGGTGCAGAGTTGCCGGCGTTCAGAACTGGAAGATGTCCATCCAGCGGGTTTTTAAACGGGCTATCATTATGAATCTTTTTTTCATTCTTTTTGTTTTCTTTGACGGCTTGTTTGATGGATTGTGGCACTTGGACGTCGTCAGCGTCTTCGGCTCCCACGACTGGAAATATCGGGGCAGCGACCGCAGGCCCTGAAGGACTTGGCCCCTTATCAAACGAAGTCAATGGTTCGCTGCCATTATGGAGACCAGAATATGGATCAAACCCGTCATCTCCATTAGGAGATGGGCCTTCAGTCGCTTTCTGAGAAGCAGAACCACTAGTTTTGGAAGGTTTCTGAGTAGTCTTTGGGCTTGATGCACCAGGATTTTTAGAAGCTGGTCTAGCTGTAGATTTCTGACCGACAGGTTGCTCACTCTGTGCTTTGGTGGACATCGTGTTGCCTTGAGGTGAGTTGCTGGCACCGGAGAAAGACGGATTACTAGACTGACCACCTTGAGTAGATTTGGCTTCACTAGTTTGACGAGCACTTGATTGTCCGCCTTGAGGCTCTTGAGACTCTTGAGATTGTGGTTGCTGACCACTCTGGCCACCTTGAGGTTTTTTAGTTTTCTGCGGAGAACCCTGTTGGCCGCCTTGCCCATTAGGATAAATAGTTTGCTCGTCAACAATAGTGGATTTTTGAACAATTGGATCTAGCGAGCTAACCACTACCTGATCACCAGTTTCCTGAGCTGGAATAGTGCCTACCTTAGTAATAGCACTAGTGTGGACAATTGTCTTGCCGGGGTCAACCCCAACAGTCTCAACCATAACCCGGTCAGTAGCTAGAGCCCGCGAAATGAGGGCTATAATTAACAAGTTATGTTTCATAGCTGGAGTTTTTTAATTTGAAATTCAAAGGAGGTGGAGTATATATTTATATATTGTACATTGTTGTATTTGCTTTCTTTTTTTTTTTTTTTTTTTTTTTTTTTTTTTTTTTTTTTTTTTTTTTTTTTTTTTTTTTTTTTTTTTTTTTTTTTTTTTTATTCTTTTATTATCGTACACATGTTTCGAAACTGACTTAAACTGGCTGCTACTTTAAACCAGTTACACCCTTTTTCATTTAATTGAGTCTTTATTTATGCGAATGTTCAGTCCACTTGAGGTTATTTTGCATGAGACGGATGGATCGAGTACCGCCCAGGTGCATAATATCACTGCGGGTAACGTTGCCACATACATAGGCATTTGATAAAACTCATATCGTAAATGTATAACACTTCCAATCGTTAACTATCGTTATTCTCTATACCGAATCACCCGTTTAGTCCATCGATTCCGCCCATCGGCGTTCCAAATGTTGCCAATTCAAAAAACCTCGAAACACTTCTGCATGTTTTTCATTGATTCACCCATCATCTGTTTGATACCAAATTAAAATTCAATATATGCACATTCCATATTTGAACAGCTGAGCAAATCCAACAGCTCTATCCGGCACGAGCGATTTGGATGCCGCGACAGGGGGGATTGCTACTCCTGAGTGGCTGGCAGTTCCTATGGTAACGAGTTTTTCCAGATGGAATTTACTGTTATCACGGTAATTCCACTATTATTATGCGTAGCCGCAAATTAGAAGATCCTTGCTTCTGGTTTTTAATCTTAGCAACTTTTTTTTTTTTTTTTTTTTTTTTTTTTTTTTTTTTTTTTTTTTTTTTTTTTTTTTTTTTTTTTTTTTTTTTTTTTTTTTTTT
>JAJLUR010000159.1:0-11335 GCA_030674225.1 Blastobotrys terrestris | reverse complement strand
TTGAAAAATTAAAATTAAAAAATCGCCCGACTTTTCAGCCTCACGTTCCCGGGTTAACGAAGTACTAGATCGGTTAGATCTCGGTCATAAAAATAAAATAGTGGGGAGACGCATATTGCACATATTTTTCATCATGTTGTCGTTAGCAAAACATACGTTTAGAACGGTGGTCCCTCGAGCAATTCGTGGTAGAAGTCTTCATCTCCACTCTTATGACGCTAGAACGATCACAGTTTCTGACCCAGGATTTGATACTGATGGTCAGCCCGTTTCATTTAGAAACATATTTCTTCGAGACGCTTGTTCGAGCTTTGTGGACACGTCTACCAGACAAAAGAACTTCTCCACAGGCCAATTGGATCCCAGGATCCATGCGCAAACAGCACACGTATCGGAAGACGGGGGAAAATTGGTTGTGAGCTGGTCCGATGGTGTCTCTTCTGAATACACTGTTGACTTCTTGAAAAGATACAGTAGCAATTTTAAGAAGCGTGAATATAGGCATTTGGAGCATCCAGTATTTTGGAAGGCTCCTACAAAGCTAGTCGATATTTTCAATCCTTCGTTTGCGGATTATATGAATGACGAGGAAACCTTCGTCAACACCTTAACCAGGTTGCACAAGGACGGACTGGTTTTTATTAAAGACATTCCACGTCCAGATCAAATGGATCAAATTCCAGTAGAAGCCATTGCTCGTCGGGTGGGTTATATTAAACAGTCATTCTACGGTCAATCATGGGACGTCGAAAGTGTGCCAGAAGCAATCAATGTCGCATATACCTCGGTGTACCTCCCTCTTCATATGGATTTACTGTATTACGAATCTCCACCCGGCGTCCAATTGCTCCATGTAGTGGACAACACAACAAAAGGTGGAGAATCTGTTTTCGCTGACTCGTTTGCTGCCGCTCGTTATGTTCTTCAAATGGATCCTGACGCGTATGAAGCTCTCGCTAGAATCCCATTGACTTTCCACTATCCTCACAAAACCAATCACTATTATTATCAAAGACCGTTGATTGTAGAAGATTGCAATAGCCAACTTGATCCAGAAACTGGGAGACATGATATTCAAGTTGTGAACTATGCTCCACCATTTCAAGGTCCTTTGGATGCATTAGCCACTGATTCAGACATTTCTGATCAAGATCTTGCTGCAATGTTGCGGGGTATGCGACTGTTTGAAAATTTTATCGAAGATCCATCCAACCAACTAGAGTTGCACACTCCAGAAAACACCTGTATGATGTTCATGAATAGACGTATCCTTCACGGTAGAAGAGAGTTCTCAAGTCCGTCCGGTAAACGTTTTTTCAAAGGTACTTACTTGGATATTGACACTGTCTATTCTAGGATAAGAACAAGTACCAACCCAAATCCTAGCATTAATTGAAATAGCAACGTATAGATTTAATTAACTCTTGTTGTCTTTTCTGTACAAAATTTGGTATATGAGCGGCGAGCTTGGATTTTCTCTTTATATATGAGTATATATTTCAGATCACTTCAGAAATAATCTTAGCCGCTTCACGATAGGTCGACAACATGTTTTGACATTTAGTTCGCTCTTGGGCTAAAGATTCGTCTTCATGAAGTAGTTCCTCGAATAATGATTCTTTGTATAATTCGCTGACCAACCTATTCTGAGCGGATTCCTTGGAAAAGTTAACCAATAAATGCATGACAGCCTTAGGAACTTGATCCTGAATTGTCTCTCTAACAATATTGAAGTAGGAGCTGATGAGGCGCCTAATTAGCTCACATTCAAGTTGCTCACGTTCAGACAGCTGCTCCATTTCAGGATCCAGCGCATCTTCAAGTTCATGAGACATGTGTTCAAGAGCACTATGACTGGTGGTATTGTTTACTGAATCAAACTGGTGAGTGTTGAATGCAGAAGCAGTTCCACTTGGAGTTCGGTGGTGGTACGGATTTGGTGTTGTAGAACCGTTAGTAGTGGGTGTGTTACTGTTAGAATTCTCCTTGCCAAAGAAATAATTCAAAAATGAATCCTTTGGTTGTTGGTCAGATGGAGGATGAAGAAGGTTGTTGGTGCTCTTTCTCTTATGGAAATGGTTATGTTGATTATCCGTGCCATTTGGAAGATTATTGCTATGTTGATTGTGGTGGGTACTGTTTTCTTCACCGTTAACCAAAACATGGCCTGTTTCTCTATCGGTATCATCACTTCCATTCGCTTCAGAGTTGCCTTCTGAAGCAGCAACAGCTGCTGCTTTTCTTTCGGCAAGCTTCTTCAACTCCTTTGCTCTTTTTTCCTTGGCCTGTCGTTCTTCCAAAACACCAGACATGGCCGCTGCAGCACCCAGGAAGTTTGGATGATTGGTATTGATATATGCCCGCTGAATGTCAATCAAACTGGAAACATATGAGGATGTGGGTCCAAGCCTTTCTCTAAGAAGATCGGAAATGGTTTCAATGAGCTTAGTTTGGAGCTTTGGGAATCGGGAAAGCTCAGTGGAACCGCAATTATGGCAAATCTTCATCAATTCTTCATAAACCAACTCAACGCATCGCTGAGATGGTGATTCCAAGAGTTTGATCTGTGGCTTGACTAACAAATCAAATGCCAATTCCGGCACAAACAACGACGGTCTTGGACCAGTAGAATTTCTGATGGCAGTACGAATATCGGAGATAGAAATGTTTTGAGTAGGATTAATTTGGCCAAGAGAGTTTCCAAAGACCTCGTTGTAAATGAAGTAGATTCTAGCACCGCCGCATAACTCCTTCGTAGAGATTTCGGAAGAAGTACCTTCAATGGACGATGTAAAGGACGTTGCAAATTTGGTCATAAGTTGAAGAATTAAGGTTCCTCTATTTTCCACACCTTGGAACGCATCATTCCCATAGGAGGCGAGCTCCTGTTCGGTCTGTCCCATCAAAGTGTTCAATCTAGCCTTAATGTCAGGAAGCCGTTCTCTAATATGTCCCATGAGGGTTTGGTTTAAAGACTTTGCCAAGAACGCAGTGCCACATTTGTGCGCAATATTTTTGTACACTGGGTGGCTCAGGAAAAAGTTACGCTCCGCTTGGAGAGAATCATCCAATGATTTATTTGCTTGGATATCGTGCTGAGATCGATTGACTACACCAATGAATCCCAGCTTTAACGGATATACATGGCCAGCCAAAATATCCAAAGCATTGGTACCCTGGTCCATAAGATCCAATTTAGTCAAGATACCAATAGTTCGCTTACCTTGAGGATCAACCTGACGGGCCAGTTTCAACGACTCAGAGTTAACAATGTCCACATTTGCGGGGGAAACGGCCAAAATGATGCTATTGGGTTTTGCAATATATTCTGAAATCAACGTTCTCGTCTGTTTCTCAATGTCGGTTGGTTGGTCTCCAATAGGAATCTTAGTCAATCCAGGCAAATCAACCAGAGTAAGGTTCAAAACATGGGGGGAAAAGATTTTCAAGTTGATGGGAAGTCTGTTGATGCCCTTATTCGATCCGGCGATTCTGGAAGTTTCGGCTTCGATTTCATTTCGAATTTCATTAAAGTCATAAAACCTTCTTCCCGGAACATGAAGGAATTCACCCCATTCAGGCTCATTAGTACCCATGGACCGATGGTGTGGCTCCGACACACCAGGGTCGTAATCTGAATTCTCTGGCTTTTTAGTGGATGGCGTGTTTACCAACTGTAAAATTAAAGGTCGTCTGGTCACAATACCAGTTCCTCGTGGTAAAAAGTCCCGCCCGACTACATTTATATTAGTAACAGTTATTCCAAAAAAACAAAATAGCTTGTTTACTCACCAATATTTTCCAGAACAGAGGATTTGCCGCAAGACTGAGAACCAACCACAACAACCTGCGGTAAGTCAAGCGTGTCAGAGCCGATGGTGTTAAAAACCAAGTCCTGAAGTTTGTTCACCACAGGAATAAGATCTTCTAAAGACGCCATCGTGTATATATGTACTGGGAAAATCAAAGTTACTAGTGCTAGTAAACGAAACAATGGTCGCCCCCTTTGGGTTTTGTGTTTTTTGACCGGAGAGCGTGAAATTCTGTTGCCAGGGGAACGGTGTTCCGGTCGGAGCGCCTCAGCCGCGGTTTTCTTTTTTTTTTTTTGTTTCTCCTGATGTTTCGGCGTAAGAATATCTCTGTATGTACATACAACACAAACTCAGGTAGTCAAATCACGGCACAAGCACAGGCCAATAAATTGGTCTGCGTACTTGTAGACCGATCTGCATCACAAGCTTGGTGTTCTAATAATATTTATCAGCATTATTATACTTCATATAAACTAATACAATCAACTCTAGTAAACTTCAAGGATATATCTTTCTTGTTCCTTCAAGGTTTCGATTGTACGTCCTTGTTCGATTGTTTCTCCTCTGGAAGCTGCTTCATGGGCGATAATATCGCAAAGAGCAGAAGAAACATCAGCCACCGGCCAAGTTGGACCACAGAGATAGAAGGAGCCCTTCTTCTTGACAAAAGCGTCCACCAATCGAACCTTAGCTTCCCTGATTCTGTCTTGAATGTAAATCTTGTGTGCCTGGTCTCTAGAGAATGCAGCACCAATATAAGTCAAAATACCAGCATCCTTGTAGGCTTCAAACAATTCCCCATACAGGTATTCTTGGCGTTGATGACGGGCACCAAGGAACAAATAAACCTCGCCAATTTCGTGTCCTTGTTGCTTTTGCCACATTTTTTCTTCCAAAAACGCCTTGAATGGCGCCAATCCTGTACCCAACCCAGACATGATAACTGGAATTGACGGATCTTGTGGAAGCTTCATAACGGATGGCTTTACAGAGACAATGACTTCACTGCCCGGTGCAAGATCTGCCAAGTACTTGGAGCATTGGCCGTATCTCTTTCTGCCCTTGGAATCGACCCAGTCGACCACAACAATCAACAAATGAACAGCATCTGGATGAACTTTTTGCGACGATGCAATAGAATATTCTCTTCTCTTGAGTGGAGAAATTAACGACACCAATTCAGCAGCATTCGGACGTGCCGAGGTGAATTCTTCCAAAATGTCAGCAAAAGTACAGAAATCTTCTTCGGCTCTCTTTTTCAATTCTTCGGCACCGGCCGGAGACGCAAGTTTTTCTAATTTGGCTCTTTGTTCCGCATCTTGCGCATATGGAGAAAGATTCTCGAAGAACTTCTTCGGAGGCTTACCAAATAAGTCGATGTTATCACGAAGGGATTGGACCAAAGTCTTGGTTTCGACACTGCCTTCGGAAACAACTGATGGGACAGTGACAATTGCGTTAGGATCAAGACCGTACCACTCAATGAATTCAAGCACTTGTTGTTCGTTGTTGGGTGCATGGACACCCAGAGCCTCCCCGATGCTATACTTCAACCCAGTACCTGAAATATCAAGCTCAAAGTGGAAAATGTGTCTATCATAATCATCTGGAGTAACTCTCTGATTCACCTTGACCTTGGACACAAAGTTTTGGACCGGGAGATCTGGTCTCAACTCATTTGCGGTACCAAAAGCTTCTCTGAAAGCAACCTTCTTGGTCAAGTCCGTCAAAGTCTGACCTTCAGGAGATTGTTCTGATTCAACGAGCTCGGTACGGTTATTTGGTAAAAAGTTGTCAGCAGTGACAAATGGCCTTATATCAACCACATCCGGCACAATTTCGGCCCATTCCTTTGGAATTTCAATCTTCTTGAATCCAACTTCATTGACTTTCTCTACAAGGTTGGCAACAGTGGCGGCGACTAGTTCAGTGTCGTTACCATTCGTCAAAACCATTTTCGGGGTAAGATTGTCCATAGTAAGTTCACCCAATCCAAGTACTTGAGACGCAGTCTTCCAGAATGCAATTTGTTCGACCATGCTTTCGGTTCTTCCTTGAGTTTCTGGATTCTCTCCAACGGCGTCGTAGTCAACAGCGTAAAGTTCAATGTTCTTTTGAACAGCTTGCTTCTTGAACCAATCGCCCACTGCCTTTCCGAATTCTTCGACGTCCGATTTGGCGGCAACGACAACCTTGGCATTTTGTTTAGCTCTAGCCAAGACGTCAACTTCGCCCAAAATGGTTGCATTGTTCACAAACAAAACATCAGCTTGTTCAATAGCAATTGGAGTGGTGATTTCGCCGTCAGAAACTCTAACCTGAGACTCAATGATACCACCGAGGGTTTGGTTGTGGTAGTTGGAAAGGAAGTTAACTGTAGTGTTTTTGTTGCCATTAAGAGAGAGCGTGTGGGACAAGGCCCCCGGAACATGAACAGAAGATGAGTTATCAACGTCCCAGAAGACGAATTCAGAAGCAGATTCATTCGTTAAAGCGGTGTAGTCTTTTCCGAACGAAGAGAAAAGATCACTTTCTACCCAAGTCTTTTCACGAGCATATTTTTCATCAACAATTTCAGGGACTTGCTGGCCATTAAGATAGAAAGCAGTGACAACATCGGAATACAAAGCAGAGTGAACTGAGCTGTTATCCACATCTTCTTCTTCATTAACTTGTCCCAAAACAACAATCTTCTTGACAGTCTTTGGAAGACATTTCAAAAACTCCTCTTCCAAAAATGGGCTATAAAGACGAACGTTCAAAGCACCTGCAGACTTGCCTAGTTTGTTTGCAACGTTGGCGGCGAAGGAAGCCTCTTGCGAGCCAAAAGAAACAACAACAGTCTCTGCAGTCTCGCTGCCAGTGTACTCAAATGGAGTGTATGAAGTGTTCAAGATTGTGTTGAATCGCTTGATCAACCCCAAAATTTTTTCATTAACGCTGTGTCTGGATTCGAGGAATTGGTTCAGATCACTGGTAACTTGGTTGTACTTTCCGGCGAGAGTAGTGGCTTTGGAAACGTCCTCTACCTTAGAGCTCTCTCGAATAGCAGTCTTACCGTCATAGACATGGATTGTAGGAACAATTGAAGACAATACCGTAGAGAGCAAAGTCATGTGTTGAGAGTCCTTCAAAGAAGAAGAAGAGAGCAATCCTAATCCCAAATCCTTGGCAATAGTCATCGGTCGAATGTAATCATTAACTAGCTTGCTAGACTTAGTATCATAGTCAACAGCAGCGATGTTAAGCGCCAATGGGAATGCCGCAGAAGGCTTGACCAAATACTGAGCCAAGGCCGGTTGCATGTATTCCAAAGAGCCGGAGGAAGCAAGAACAGACTGTGGAGATGGAAATCCAGAACCATGTTGATTGTAAATGTAACCGAGCAGGACGGAACCGGCTCCAGCCCTGGTCTCAAGCTGGGAGAATCTTGGAACCTTACCAAATCCGTTCTTTTGTTCATAGCACCTCCATTCGGCTACTGAGTCATCCAAATGGGAGCCTTCGAATCCATAAGAGAAAACTGACCCGGAAACAGAATAAGCAGTCTGCTGAACAAGCAACTGACTCGTGCCGTACATAGTGCCGCTGATAGAGTTCAGATCAGCTGGAGCACCAAAAGGGAAGTCAGTGATATTTGTGGGACTGCTGTTCTTCTTTAGAGAAGAGGGCGATGTCGTAGCAACGGGCGTCATTTTTCTTATTATCTTATTTTGCTGGAGTACTTGATTAGCTGGTGTTCTCAAAAAAAAAAAAAAAAGTCCTAAAAAGAGAGGGTGGTAATACTCACTCTATAATTTAGATCGTCCGCAGTGTATGACTATGGATATTCACATTTTGAAAAACTCCTCTCCCTAGTATATATATGGGCGCATACCTCAGATAAGCTCAGAAGGTTGAGATATTGCGAAAAGTCACGTGCCGGAGAATTTTTTTTTTTTTTTTTTTTTTTTGTTTCATCGTCCGGAGGTAGCTATTAATCGGCCGAGGTTAGCGCGGTGGACGATGGAAATTAATACTTAACTTTGACAGGTGAAGAGTCACGTGATCCGATGTTTTAGCCATTCATTAAGACAAAAGACCGAAAAGAATATGAACACCGAGAGAGAGAGAGAGACAAAAAAAAAAAAAAAAAAAAAAAAAAAAAAAAAAAAAAAAAAAAAAAAAAAAAAAAAAAAAAAAAAAAAAGAGAGAGGCAGAGAGCTTTTGTACGGTGTGTGTGTCCTTTACAGGGAGCCAAGTGTGGGTTGGCTAATTTCATGTTAAGGAAACTAGTGGTGATCGGCGTCATCAACGGTCGGTCGCAGACTGAATGAGCCGCCGCATAGATCAGAGACAGACTGATAGCGAACCGTCTCATTTTCTGAAAAAAAAAAAAAAAAAAAAAAAAAAAAAAAAAAAAAAAAAAAAAAAAAAAAACGAGAATCACGTCTTCAATGGGGAAGATTTGTATTTAACCAATCCACCTAAGGTTCTAAATGTTTACGTACGAAATAATCAGAACCTTGGATGCATATACTATCCGCAGCATTAGTTCTATTTGGCCAATTACATATGCACACATCTAGTCTATGCATAGCCGCACGTTAAAAACCCCTAAATAGTATTCTCTATGCATACCCATGATTAAGCCATGTCCTAAAATATGTATAATATTATCACAACTGCATTATATGATTTGGCTACAATCATCACTCTATTTCTAATTCATGGAGGAACACTTCATTATTATTACAAAATGCTGTGAGAGCTACATCCGCGAAAGCGCCCTTCCACGGACCCATGATATCCAAAGGAAGCAATGATCTGAACAACTGCGGCGGTGGATTTTATTGAGAGGACACAAGTGCCCTTTTCGTTCGCCCCAAAACAGTAGTGCTTTGGGTTCCATTGAATAAAATGAAATAATTAGAATAGAGGGGGGGTGACCCGCTACAAAAAAAAAAAAAAAAAAAAAAAAAAAAAAAAGAGCGCCGTGTGAGCTCGCTGTGAACAACTCAAATGGCTGACTCAAAAACTAGAGTGTGGAACCCCCCCGTTCGGATCATAAATACAGCGGCTATGATTCAGTGATCCGCCTCACTCAGTGTGAAGAAAGCAGACGATTGGTGTGGGGAAGCGCACACCGCGAAATGATAATGCATAAGCTCCGATTTGCATTAGATAGGGGATGCAAACGCGGAAGAAACAGGAACCAATAGATGCCAGTGATAGAGGTGAGAATAGTTCGGCACGGAGACTCTGAAGGAAGTGATTTTGTCAAAGCGAATAAAAACGCTAAGACAATAAAAATGGATGTTGTATCAAAGCGGGGGGGTGCGGCGTTGATAGATAACGATCTTCGTCGGGAAATATGGCCGTAGGAAACTCAACCCCCGCAGTAGATGAAGCAGAGAGGAGACGGAATATAAAAGGTCCAGCATCCGCCCCTTTTTAATACCATTTTCCCTCTTGTATCGTTATCCATTATCCTCTCGGAATTCACACTCGGGCTAATCATATAACCATGGACAGAGACAAAAGGGATCCTCCTTTGGAGAAGGATGAGGTCATTTCTGCTACGTTCACCGAGGAAGTATCAAAGCAGAGCCCATTGAAACGTTTCGCTGACTCGTTCAAGCCGCATCCTGCCCGAAATGTGTTCACCCAGCATAGTACCGGTGGCCATCATTATGATATGGGTGAGGCCGCCGAGGAGACCGCGGGTTCACCTTTGACTAGGTCATTGAAAAGCCGTCACTTGCAGATGATCGCCTTGGGCGGATCAATAGGAACTGGGCTCTTTGTCGGCTCTGGTAGCGTACTGGCCACTGGTGGTCCAGCTAATCTGTTAATTGCGTTCTTTTTGACGGGGGTGATGCTGTTTTGCACGGTGCATGCCCTGGGGGAGATGGCGGTTTTATTCCCGGTTTCGGGATCGTACAGCGTGTATGCGACCAGATTTATCGATCCAGCGTGGGGCTTTGCAATGTCGTGGAACTATGCCATTGGATGGCTGGTCAACCTCCCTTTGGAGTTGGTAGCAGCGTCTATAACGATTCAGTACTGGAATCCTGGAGTCAGTAATGCGGTTTTTGTTACCATCTTCCTGCTTCTGATATTGGGCATTAACTTGTTTGGTGCCCGGGGATATGGGGAATGTGAGCTATGGCTTTCGCTGTAAGTGTGAAAAAAAAAATTGTTGCTGAACTAATCACTAACATGGAATAGAATTAAAATCATTGCCGTAGTCGGATTCATCATTGTTGGTATCGTCATCAACGTTGGCGGCGGTCCAAGTCACGAATACATTGGTGGAAAGTATTGGCATGACCCAGGTGCATTCAACAACGGATTCAAGGGGTTATGCTCTGTCTTTGTGACAGCGGCATTCTCTTTCAGCGGAACTGAATTAGCCGGGCTGGCAGCAGCAGAGACTGAAGATCCGCGACGTACGTTGCCAAAAGCCACCAAGCAGGTTTTCTGGAGAATTTTGCTCTTTTACATGGTTAGTCTTACCATTGTCGGACTAATTGTTCCATATACAGATCCACAACTCTTAAATGGCTCCTCGTCTGTGGATATCAGCGCATCACCCTTTACAATTGCAGTCAAGAATGCAGGCATCAAAGTCCTCCCTTCGATCTTAAATGCTGTTATTCTTTGTGCCGTGTTATCGGTGGGAAATTCATCCATGTATGGATCCACAAGAGTTATCTGTTCCTTGGCTGAACAGGGCCAGGCTCCTCGCATTTTTGGGTATATTGATCGACAAGGCAGGCCGCTTGTAGCGATTGCTCTCGGCTTGGCTATTGGTTTGTTGTCTTATTTAGCAGTTCTTAAGGATTACGCAACTGTTTTCAACTGGTTATTGTCAATTTCAGGATTGTCAGGTATCTTCGCATGGCTCTCGATTAATATGTGTCACATTCGGTTCAGGCGGGCATGGAAGCTTCAGGGGTACACACTGGACCAATTGCCCTTTAAGAGCGTAGTGGGAGTCATTGGTTCCTGGCTCGGGTTTATTTTCAACTTGTTAGTACTTATTGCGCAATTCTGGGTGGCTTTGTTTCCGATTGGTGGTTCCCCAAATGCGGCAGACTTTTTCCAATCGTACTTGGCAGCCCCAATTTGTATTTCGTTTTATGTTGTTTTCAAGATTGTAAAGCGGACCTCGTTTGTCTCTGCTTCTGATATGGACGTGCTTACCGGTCGACGCTATTTGATGACCGCAGAAGACTGGGAAGAGGAACGCTTGCAACAGGCCAGTTGGTCCAAGTTGAAGAAACTTTACCGATTCTGGTGCTAATGATGTATGAATTATGACTACATGTTTTATTTTCAGTTATTTTCCGGTGTATTTTATTATATTAGACCGATCTCGGCGGAATTTTGACCAGTCCGAATTGTATGCATAACGGAACTTCTCTGTTAATAGCGCTTGATTTTCCCTATTTCCTCCTTGTTCCAAGAGTCAGTTATATTTGCTTGTTACTATTATATTGTATCTCATCAGTCTCTACCATATCCGCGTTACGAACGAT
>JAJLUR010000158.1:0-32623 GCA_030674225.1 Blastobotrys terrestris | reverse complement strand
GGTTCGGGAAAAAGGAGTCTCAGACTATTTCGGCATGAGTACGCACAACCAAAAACCGTCAGATAGAGTCAAAGAGACACACATCCCATCTCAGGAACAAACACATATACCAAGTATCAACCAAAGACTTCTGGTGTACTATCGAAAACACAGTCACGAATATGTAGTTAATAAATGAAGAGAAATTAATAAAAAAAAAAAGAGTCACTTTGACTATGTACACCATACCCAGCCGCTGCGGCTACGCACAAAACCCCACAGTGTGGCCATATCACACAGAACACACGACAAACTACAAAGCAGACAACAACACGGCCAATGGCACCCACTCCAATACAATCTCCCGTCTCTAATAACACACTACCCCTATCAGCTCACCTAAAACGACCCAAAATTACGCGAAAACAACATCAAATGAATATCCTATCCTAAAATAACAAAACCAAAACAAACTATTCTAACCCAACAACACGGAAACAAACAAAGGCTACTTAGTATAAATACACTCCGCCCACCAAAAAATGCCCCAAAATCCCCACCTCACACCTTCACATCATGGCCCCAATGAGAACGAGTCGACCCAGTGTCAACCCCCTCAGCGACCATCTGGCAGTCAAACAAAAGATTTTCGACTCTGATAGCCTACAGGTCATCCTAAAAGTTAGACACACCTTCCAAAAAAATGCAAAATTCACCACTAGAGCCCTAGTGCAAACAACACTCAATATCCAGATAGATGGAATGCTTCACCCAGAAAGAGAGTTCAACCCACGCGTAGACGCTCCGTTCTTTCAAGCTATCACCGAGACGAGCCCTGGCAAGTGCACCCTCAGATCAAGAGACTGTACCCAAGAGGAAATCCTCATCCTATTTCGCAATTTTAACTTGGTCAGAACAGAACATATTGAGCCAATTCACTCAAACCTCCTCACATCCATATTCGCCAGAATGTCCAATCAAGACAATCTCACAGAAGCCCCTGACGCAAACGGAATCATCCGAGATCTAGAAAACAGATATAATCCCAAACGCTACACCGGCAAATCAGCAAAGTATAGAAACCGGCCCATTCAAGTGAAAGAAGTACGACCAACAATCTCCAAGGACGGCTCAGAGCTCCACTTCCTGATCACTTTCTACACTCCTCACGTACCACAGTTACTACATCTCCAAGGCGAACGAAAAATAGGTAACTACAGCCCCCAACGGCTCATCACACTCTGCGAAGCGGATGCAATCTGGGAAGAGGCGCCAGCAGATGATCCAGAAGAATATGAAGCCTATAGAACAGACTCAAAGCAAAACCAGGCAGAACAACCGGGTCTTGAAGCTAGTAAAACGTAGCAGTTAGATGAATAGACGCGAAAAACAAGAAGATACGGTCATACCCACTAGGAAACACCTTCTCTCGTTCGATCGGATGTAGTTAAGCTAGTGAGGGTCACAGCTAGTAGCATCATAGGAGACTAGATGCGAACAGGTGATACTGTATCTGCTTTTCGGAAGAGTTCATGTTCAGAGCAATTAATCCTGACTGGAGCATGCCTATATCCTTACAATTATAGCTTTATATGCATATGCATGCATAGCTATATATCGGCATCTGGCCATGGTAAACCGGTTTTGCACTTTTGGGTACCGGTATCGCGCCGCGCGTACGCGTACGCGTGTACGTATACGCGTACGCGTACGTATCGATCGCGATATCAATATCGATATCGATAAGATCTAGCTAGAGATACATATGCACATATATGTATGTGCACGTGATATATAAATGCCGGCCGCCGGTGAAATCACGTGACCACAGCTAGTACTATATATATAAAATAATTATGTGCATATAATATTCATAACGCTATATGTACAAATTAAAATTAAAGATCCAACTGTGCTATGTTAAAAGCACCGGCCGTTAACGTTACTATGCATACTAGCTATATAGACTTTATAATTATGCATATGTTAGAGAAAATCAGTGCAACCGGAAAAAATCTTGAAATAATTGCGTATAATCGGTATTCAGAGCGGTTGGGTTAGGATTTTTCGTCAAGTCTCACCTATTTGGGATTGAAAAAGATCAATACAATTGTTATCCCTATAAAACCGAGCTAGCCCGTTGACCGCTATAAGGTCTTCACAGTAATTTATTTGCCCAAATAGGTACATATTTAGTAGAAACGTGTACGAATATGTAGTTAATAAATGAAGTGAAATAAGAAAAAAAAAAACTGTACTTCGTGCTATGTCATAGCAAATAGTAGTAATATAAGCTGATCCGAAACATGCATCGATGTATTTATTTTTCCCGTTAAACCTTTTTTGGTAGTATACACTCGAGCTCATGCTAATTTCCTCTATTAGCGGATTAGTGTTTACTATATATATACTCTCGCGCTAGCTGGCGCTAAACATTAATATAACACTAACATTAATCAATCGACAGATATGTGTATCAGCCGGCTCGATCGACTCTCTTTGCCTGAGAATAGGCACCCTCTTTTTTCGGATAAAAATGAAGCCGCTGGACGCCTGGAGACCCAGAATTCCACACGCTGGTGTCCTTCCTAATACGGCTGCGCATTACGGAATACGTCCATTGGGATCTCGCCGATATAAGCTCTATCCCCAAAGCCACCAATAATGTGCACATTAGTGATATTGAACGTGGCCCAAAAACTGTCGTGAACGTCCTCTCCACCGGGCACCCACACGTCTGCCTCAGGATGGCGACCCAGGAAGCATCTTTCAACCTCGGGAGCGACCGAGTCACTGAAACTCATGTGTCCATGTAGCGTCAGACGGGGCATTCCTGCAGGAGAGGACACGGCACCAGGATAGGTCGTATTGACGTGCTCGGAGAGGGGCTGGTCGCCCACTCGGACTACAAGCGACGCCTTGGACCCGTTCTCGATGTTTCTGAACGCAGTGGAGATGTGCATTCCGACCAGCGTCAGCTCGGTTCCGCCAGAGCAGTCCACATAGTACTCCATCTGGCCCTCGGGAACCCCGGTCTGTGGGGACACCGTGACGAGGGTGGCAAGCGAGGAATCCCTAAGGAGCTTTTTCGCACTCCGCGCCGCCAATTCCTTAGAGTTCTGCGGGCGCAGTACATGCTGCAACGCTAAAACAGACGAAAAAACGTTAAACCATAACATTATTATTGTTGTAATTGTAGTGGGGGGAAGGGGGGCGTGGGTGGTGGTTGTGTGATACGGAGCGTGGATTACTAACCGCTCTCCTTCCCAATTGGGCTCCGGTCGGGGCATTATCTGATCATGCGGACCGCGATCCGATCGGCACACCGGTTGATGAATCGCATTGTTCCACTGAAAAATATTATGAGATATATATAAGCCGGCAGTTGGCACCCTTTTTTTTTTTTTTTTTTTTTTTTTTTTTTCTTCACTCTCTACACACGCTGACGCAAAAAACTTATAGACATGGGACTCCTCAACAAGGTGTGGAAGAGATCCGCAGACCCGGAGACGGACGTCAGGGATCTGGGCTTTGAGATTGCTACGTGCGCTCCTGACGATTGCTCCGGGTGCAGTGAAAAATACCCATCGTCGCTGTCCATAGACACGGACACGCCGCTGTGGAAGTCCACGGCACCCTATGCGCTCCAGATACTGGTAGCCACAGGAAAAACGGACTGGCTCCACAACCCGGCTGACGAGAAACACACTGTCACCCACGCGTTGGATAAACACATGAGCGAATTCGAGCGTCTGGCCGGCGGGCCGGTCAAGCTCCAGGCCTCCAGTATCTCCCCACCGGAGGAGTTCTACGAGGCCGCCGACTCCCACGACCGGCCCACGTACGTGTTCCTGCTACCGTATTTCGTGGGATTGGTCACCACGCCGCATGCGGCGGCCGATGACATCAAAACGGTCATTTCCCAGCATGAAAGCGGCGAGCTCAAGCAGCTCGGATCCAAGGCCACCAGCAACGTCACTCGATCCAGCCATCGCGGGTATGTGCTGTTATGCTCCCACCGCACACGTGACAAGCGGTGCGGAATCACCGCACCCATTTTGCGCAAGACCTTCGAGCGGGAGCTGCGCCATCACGACCTCTTCCGGGATGCCTCTGACGACAGAGCCGATGGCGTATCCGTGCACTACTGCTCGCATGTCGGCGGGCACAAGTTCTCCGCAAACGTGATCATCTACCTCAAGTCCGGGGAGGTGATCTGGCTGGCCAGAATCCGACCTGAGCACGTCCAGCAGATCGTCGAGTCCACGATCCTCAAGAAGCAGGTGTTCCCGCAGCTGCTGCGGGTCGCCTTCAAGACCGCCCCTACAGACTGGTAGACTAGCCTAATGTATATTTATTTATTCTCCTAATACAGTCCTAGCTCCTTCCCTCAGTCACGTGGTGCTGTGAAATCCAGACTCTGCGAGGCCAAGAGTGCCTCCGGCGGCTTCTTTTTTCTCCGAAAAGAAGTAAAAAAGGTAGCTCTGCGAGGCGAGTCCAGTGCTTTTGCTTCTTTTCTAGAAAAGAAGGCCGCCCGCAGGGCAATGCGCCTCCGGTGAAAGGAGACTCTGCGAGGCCAAGAGTGCCTCCGGCGGCTTCTTTTTTCTCCGAAAAGAAGCAAAAAAGGTAGCTCTGCGAGGCGAGTCCAGTGCTTTTGCTTCTTTTCTAGAAAAGAAGGCCGCCCGCAGGGCAATGCGCCTCCGGTGAAAGGAGACTCTGCGAAGCCAAGAGTGCCTCCGGCGGCTTCTTTTTTCTCCGAAAAGAAGCAAAAAAGGTAGCTCTGCGAGGCGAGTCCAGTGTTTTGCTTCTTTCCTAGAAAAGAAGGCCGCCCGCAGGGCAATACACCAACCCCAATTCCCACGGCTCCCGGGACCAGAGCCGCTAGGGCCGTCTACACGGGGTTTGCGGGCCCAGAGGTTGTGAGACCCATGGGTATCCACCACAAACATGTCTTAAACAGGACTCTGAGAAGGTTTCAATGCCTTAGCCGGACTGTCTCTGATGAACTTCCCCATTAGGCAACGCCTGACAGCCGGGCATTGCCTAATCGGGAAGGCGGAAATTAACGCCGGCCCCCGATTAGGCAGGTGATGGTTCAGCCCACACTACCGAAATGGGATGCATACATATGCAGCCCAGAGGCCGCGCACATGCCTAATCGAGAAAGGTTTATGCACACACGCCCACTCAAGATCTGCAGCTTGCCTCGGATGGTCGGGATGGAGATGGGAGAGAGCAGGGAAAAGATGTGTTTTGGAGTTCAAGACATTGGACGACTTTGTTTTAAACAGAGACGAAACGAAACACGGTGGGAGACAGCTAACGGTTCCCAAGGCATCGCGCGCAGCACGGAAACGCACATGTGCAGGCTGGTCGGGTGCATAGTTAGGTAGCTAGCTATAGTTAGGCGAGCAGTGGACAGCATATGCACGCAGCGAACTCAGCCACTGCTGGATCTACGGTGCACAGCGCAGCCGAGAATGTCAATTCGGGGGGGGGAGGGGACGTCAACAGTGATTTAATTTTCAAAAGGTATACATTTCTGGGTACTAAAACAAAAACCACAAGATATCTAAAACTACAAAATAATAACACAAGAATTTATTCAAAATAACCAAAAAAAAAAAAGTCAACTACTACTGAGTGCTTAGTAGATAACGAAGTGGGCCTCACCGTTGGTGACGGAGACGGTGCAACCACCCTCAGAGTCACCACCGTGGAATTGGCCGTTCTCCCACTTACACTCACCAGAAAGATTGGCACCGTCACCGGCTTCAATCTTAATGTTGTAGTTTGGACCCTTCTTGTTGTTTGGGTTTGGAATCAAGGAGAGGTAGGACACTCCGCCAACGGCACCAGCACCAAACTCAATTGGGGCCCAGTTACCGATGCCGGAGCCTGGCTCACCCCAGGCGCAACCCTTTTCGTAGTCGACACCGGCGTCGTTCACGTAGAATTGGGCGGAGGTTGGCTTACCTTGCCACTTGTAGTAGTTATCCTGTTCAACCACGGTGAGCACGTTTTCGCCGTTGCCCTCGACAACGGTTGGCAGGACCATGTTCTCGGTACCTGGGTAGTCGGTTCTGCAGATGGCAACCTGCTTGTCAATCTTGGAGATGACCTTTGCTGCCTTGGCACCCCATTCACACAAGTAGTCGGAGTTCTTGTTGGATCTGTAGAGCTTGCCGTTCTTGCATTGGAGACCGCCGACGGAGACACCGTTGGCAGGCTGTTGCTCTGGCCATTGGGTCTTGGACATACCTGGTTGACAGGCGTACGAGCAGTAGGCACCGTCGGTGCACTTTCCGCCGGTGGATTGGTCGCTCATGTGCTCAATACCGGACCAGCCGCCGAATCCAAGGTGATCGAGGGCAATGACACCTTGGCCGGATGGGAAGGTGGAGCAGTCGATCTTTCCGTCCTCGAACTTCTCGGTTGGGTCCGAGAAGGCCTTGAGGTCTCCGTTGATACCGCCGGAGGAGGAGGAGGATCCAGAGGAGGATGGGGAGGAGGAGGAAGCAGAGGAGGATGGGGTGGAGGAGGAAGCGGACGAGGCTGGGGCGGACGAGGATGGAGATGGGGCGGCAGCCGAGGAGGATGCTACAGAGGAGAAGGAGGTAGCGACGGAAGATGGGGAGGAGGAGGAGGAGGAGTCACCACCGAAAAGGGCGTTAGCTTGGATACCGGCAGCAGAGGCGGAAGGAGATGGGGCTGCGGGGGCGGAGGAAGCAGGAGCTTGGGAAGAAGGAGCTGGAGCGGATGGGACAGGAACAGCATTTCCGTTGCCATCGACAGTCTTGGTGACGTAGACAAATTGGGTAGCGAGGGCTCTCTTCTCCTCGTGATGGTGGTGACCATCAGCAATAGGGGTAGCGACCACAAGACCAGCTAAGGCCGCAACAATTGCAGTAGAGTATTTCATCGAAATTCAGAACGAAGCAAAAATAAAAAGGAATGAAACAAAAATCTAGTGTTTTTTTTTTGGTTAGTAAATGAACGAATTTGTTAGTTCTGTTGACAGACGACGCGTGGGTGAAAGCGAAAAGAAAGAGGGAAAAAAAAAAAAAGAAAGAAGGAACGGCCCATGACAGACGAAAATCTGCAGCATTATTATACTGTAACATAGCCGAGGATTTTTTTTTTTTTTTTCTCTCTCTCTAATTCCACTTCCTGCTTGTTGCTTTTTCCCAGGGGGCCTCACTAACCGTACCCTCCCTCCCTCTCACTCTCCCACTCACTTCAAACGGAACATGCGCGACACACGCGCGAGACATCAACAAAAAAAAAAATTTTGATGATGAGAATGCGCGCAGCACGCGTGAGAAGAATTTTTTTTTTACCGTTTGAGTAAGGTGGGAGACCCCCAAAGGAGCGAGAAGTAAACAATATGGTTTGAGGCCGCGAGGTGTGGGTTCAGCGAAGGATGTGTGAGCGTGTGTGTGTGTTGAGAGGTAAGGTGTGTGGTGCAGGCACATCCATCCATGTCGAGAGCTGTCAGCTATCATCATATGCTGGACGGTGGTCGTATATATGCATATGCAGGTTAAGCGCCCGCACCCCCCTAACTTTTTAGTCGATTTTCGCTTAAGCCCCGAGAAAATATCCCTTCATCGTCGCCGTCACAGAAGATTCATCATACTTACTCAGAGGTATCTGGTATTTATGGGTGCTTTAAAGATAGACAGACTGTGGATAGTCGGAAACACCAGTGGCAGCAGTAGTGCGTAAAAAAAAAAAAGCTTTAGATCGATACAAAATCCCGGAGGCAAGCCCAACCGTGGGATCCTGCCTGCTTATATACAATCGCCCTGTTTATTCTCTTGCATGATTCCCCCCCGGCTTACATAAGGCATGGGTGCATGCGCGTGTAGGGCGGGAGAGACAGTTTTAGGGAAAAAGCAATGTTTATTTTTTATTTTTTTTTTTTTTCTTTTTTATTTTTCCGCTACTTTCTTTTTGGCGTCTGAGACCAAATTGAACTTTCTTTGGAGCGTCTGCAATCGACAGCAGTAGCCATGCAAGACCGTGGTCTGGTAGCTAGCATCCGCAGCTTGCTGTCAATTAAACGTCCTATATTTCATGGGATGTGACAGAATGTGGCGCTAGCTCTTTTTCTCGCTCCATTAATTACACACCCCCAATTAATGGCCCACATTCACACACATCCAGATCCAGCGTCTGTAGACTCTGTACTCCATATGTCGCCCGAACCTTAACCACTGGCGAGCTGAGGTCGCCTCTACATACTTGGTCAGGGGTCAAGGGATGATCAGGAGTGTCGCGGGCGCGGGGATCCCCTTTCCACCACCAGCTGTCTATCGCCATCATCACAATCTGATGGCCCCGTCCATGTCCCGCTGGTCGGCAATTGGTCATGCTAGTGCTGCTCCCGACCGCTCCAACGCTGCTCTATGCAGGGTGCATATACTCGCACTCTAACCTTATCTGCATCTCAAAGTCGTTCGAGCCAAGCTGCTCTCTTTGTTTGTCGAGAATGTATCTGTTTTTCCGAACCCCAACCCCTTTCGGTCACCCGGCGTACATGTATTGCCCTGCGGGCGGCCTTCTTTTCTAGAAAAGAAGCAAATTCACTGGAATTGCCTCGCAGAGCTACCTTTTTTGCTTCTTTTCGGAGAAAAAAGAAGCCGCCGGAGGCTACACTCCCTACGGGGTCGGTGTATTGCCCTGCGGGCGGCCTTCTTTTCTAGAAAAGAAGCAAAAGCACTGGTGAGGCCTCGCAGAGCTACCTTTTTTGCTTCTTTTCGGAGAAAAAAGAAGCCGCCGGAGGCTACACACCCTACGGGGTCCATGTATTGCCCTGCGGGCGGCCTTCTTTTCTAGAAAAGAAGCAAAAGCACTGGTGATGCCTCGCAGAGCTACCTTTTTTGCTTCTTTTCGGAGAAAAAAGAAGCCGCCGGAGGCTACACACCCTACGGGGTTCATGTATTGCCCTGCGGGCGGCCTTCTTTTCTAGAAAAGAAGCAAAAGCACTCGAAGGGCGAAGGTGGGGTGGTGATGCCTCGCAGAGCTACCTTTTTGCTTCTTTTCGGAGAAAAAAGAAGCCGCCGGAGGCTATACAGGACTACGGTTCAGGCCCTTTCGGAGAAGGGGCGCCGGTGGTGGTGGAGGTGGAAAAAGTGATATTTTCTTACATTTATGTGGTCAATTCCATGATGGTGTTGACAATGTCAGAATTGTTCTTCTTAAGGGCCTTGACGGCTTTGCCACGGGAAGCATTGGCCTGTTCCATGACAAGCTTGATGTCGTCCTCAGACAGACCAGAGGCGTCGACGTTGGCGTCGTCCTCCTCAGCGTCGTCCTTGATGGAGGTCTGGGAGACCGCAGCCTCGAGATCGGCCTGGAGATCGTGGCCCTTGGATGGCTGTTCGCCACCGGCAGCAGCAGCAGCAGCGGCGGCTGGGTCAGCACCAGCGCCACCAGCCGATTGCTGGAGCGCAGCGAGCTTCTGGGCCATGTCGTTGTTAGGGTTGTTGACCTTGGCCTCACCGAAGACAACGTAGGTGCCGGTGGATGGGTTCTTGTACACGTCTGGGTTGTCGATGGTGAAGATGATGCCTCTTGGTCTCTTGAAGAAGACACGGGAGATTCCGTCCACCTTCTTGAGGTGCAACTTTTCAATCAGCTTTCTGGCCTTCTTTTCGTTTCTGTTGTGGACCTGGACGCCGGAACCGTCTTCGATTGGTTCTTCGTCGTCGTCTTCGGCTTGTTGCTCCACAGCCTGGGCTGGGGCGTCATCAGTGATCTCTTCAATCTTAGCGTTGGATTCGGCTTGAGTCATTGCGGTGGTGGGTAGTAATGATCTTTGTGTTGGAACGGTGCGATTTTCTCCAGCCCATCCACTGCTGCTCCTGCCTCCCAGTCCCACGCAATCGCTCTCATTGGCTGGCGCTCCTGCCTCTTTGGGTAATTACCCGGTCGCAGCATGAGTTCATAATTGTTTGCCTCCCCATCCAGGGGAACCCTAGCCCCGGTTTATATTATGTGAGTCACGTGACCTCGGTATCCTGTAAAAAAAAATTACGCAGACAGACAGTATTTTATTGGTAGTTGGATCGGTAGAAGTGGTCCATTGTCGAGTAGGGAGGAGAGCGGGGGCTAGATATATTGGGCAATCACGCCAGTGCGAGTTGTGGTAGTAGCTATGTGTATGCGTATATGCATCCACTCAATAAAAATCAGCACAGCCGCATGTCCATGCGGCGTCAAGTATCTATGTGGTATGGACGTTTTAGTTTCTATGCATATAGCTAGTCGTAGACAGTGGTGGAGGACTGTGGGAATCTGTGCTTTTGCTTCTTTTCTAGAAAAGAAGGCCGCCCGCAGGGCAATACACGGCCCAAGTAGCCTCCGGCGGCTTCTTTTTTCTCCGAAAAGAAGCAAAAAAGGTAGCTCTGCGAGGCAATCACCAGTGCTTTTGCTTCTTTTCTAGAAAAGAAGGCCGCCCGCAGGGCAATGTGCCTCCGGCGGCTTCCCTTTTCTCCGAAAAGAAGCAAAAAAGGTAGCTCTGCGAGGCAATCACCAGTGCTTTTGCTTCTTTTCTAGAAAAGAAGGCCGCCCGCAGGGCAATGTGCCTCCGGCGGCTTCCCTTTTCTCCGAAAAGGTAGCCCTGCGAGGCAGTTAGTGTCTGTCTAGAGCGCTAGGAGCACTCTTCGACCGCATATATATATCATGGGGTCGGACATGACACAGCTAGTCACGTGTTGCTGCGAAGCTGCCAATGCCTTTTGGTTCTTTCCGCAAGACAATGCCTGGCCGTTGAGATGCAAGAGCGCGAGAGTGGTCACGTGTTGCCATGAAACCGACGAGAGGACAATACATAGCCGAGACCACGGAACAGGGGGAGAGGCCGTTATAGGTAGCAAACCGTTATTCCTAGCACATTAAATACTTCTATCTACTCATCCTCCTCCTTTGCATACTTCTCAGTCCATTCCTTAGCGGTCTGGATCGCAGCCTTCTCGTCGTCCTTCCAGCTCTGGGCCACATCGTTGGCCAGCGGGTCGTCCGGGTTCGGTGCACCCAAGAGAGCCTGTATAGAGAGCAGGATGGTTCGAATCTGCAACGCTGGGGACCAATTGTTCTTGAGGACGTCCAGACATATTCTGCCCAGTCGGTCAATGTTTGGGTGGTATATCTTGGTCAAGAAACGGATCTTAGGGGCTTCCATAGGGTAGTCTTCCGGCAAGAACAGCTCCAGCTTGAACCGTCCGCCTTCGTAAGGGCTCTGGCTGGGTCCGTCCACCCTGACGTTGAAATATCGCAGGTTGTCGTCGTGGGGTTGGGCTGAAATCCCGGGTACAGGATCAGAGACCAATCGTTCGGTTTCCTACTGTCATTAGCCCGACTACACACACTAGACATCTATATATAGTTACCTTAATAATCCGTTTGGGTAATGCGTTGGTGCCGGATCCACTCATGGTTTGTTATGGCGAGAGAGGTGAGGATATGGATTTATTGTTATAAGTCGGGGGAAGTCGGGAGTTTGATAAACCTCCCAACTCAGCGCATCACCAAAATTGCGAAAAAATTAGAACCCGGTTGACCTTTTAGCCAACTGAAAAATCAAATACAAAAAAAATAAAAAATGCCGGCTCCAACTGCCAGAGGCAGGGTAATTGCCGCGTTGATTGGAGGTGCCATAGGCACCTACATTTCCTGGGACTTTATGAAGGAATACCAACTGGTAAGAGAGACCTCTTCGTAGGAATGGTTGGTTCAGCGTTGTGTGCGTGTGTGATTGTGCTAATATAGAGGCGTAGATCCGTAGAGTTGACGATCCATCCGAACGAGACGAACATGGACGAATTAACCGTGAATTCAAGGTCTCGTTCCGTCCCACACAACCACTGCATAAGCAGGGACAGGAGGAAGGTGAAAATAAACAATGACGAGTAAAAAGAATAATAATAATAATAATAATAATAATAATAAGAAATTGCATTTAAAAAATCCAATCACACTTTTATTAACCAGTTATTAACATACACATACATTAAGCTTAAGCTTGAGATTTTTCTTCAGCCTCACCAGATTCCTTTTGGCTTTCAAGGTACTTCTTGTAAGCAGTGAGGGCTTCTTCAACGCGGGACTTGAGTCCAGCCTCGTCGTCCACCAAAGCAATCAATTCAGCGTTGTCCATATCCAAAAGCATACCGGTGATCTTACCAGCAAACTCAGGTTCTTGGACGCCTTCTTGAGCCATGATCTTTGGGTACAGGGCCTCACCAATGATTTGCTTCTGGGCTTCTTCTGGGGCACTTTGGACCATGGCTGCGAGAGTGGCAGAGTCTTCCTTGCCTGGAATTGGCATTGGAGGAGCTGGTGGTTGGTGGTGACCGTGGGCACCGCCTCTGGCACCGCCACGACCGCCTCTCACGTTGTAGCCACCACGACCACCGCGACCACCACCTTGTTGTGGTGGGTAGCCGGCACCATTGTTGTAGACTGGTGGCATACCATATCCACCTGGCATCATTGGCTGGCCGTTAGGACCTGGACGTGGACCACCAGCAGCAAATTGACCCTGTGGACCAGCTGGTGGCATACCATTGCGTGGTGGCTGCATCATCATTTGTGGGTTTCCGCCTGGGAATGGCATTCCACCTCTAGCAGCTGGAGGTGGCATGAATCCTGGCTGTTGGCCTGGACCGTAGAACATTGGGTTTGGAAGATATTGGCCTGGCAATCCGCCGGCGGCAGCAGCTTGTTGTTGCATTCTAAGTTGGTTCTTGGCCTGGATCTGTTGTTGGAGTTGAGAGCGACGAACGTCCTTTCGTTGGGCGAGAGCAACATACAATGGCTTACCGCACACCATACGTTGGTTCATGTCGGTGACGGCCTTGGTGGCTTCCTCTGGGGACGAGAAGCACACAAAGCCGAATCCCTTGGACTTGCCCTGGTCGTCAGTCATGACCTTGGCGGAGGTGATGGTGCCGTGGGCGGAGAATTCTTCGCGGAGCTTTTCGTCGTCAATGGAGTCATCAAGGTTCTTGACGTAGAGGTTGACGCCTTGGTATTTTTGCATCTTCTCCAATCTGGCAGCTTCATATTGCTTCTTGAGCTCCTCCTCACGCTCGTACTTCTTTTGGGCACGACCAACGTAGAGCTTCTTACCGGACGAGAGATCCTTGTCGTTCAACTCGTCAACAGCCTTGGCAGCAGCCTCATGGCCCTCAAAGTTGACAAAACCAAAGCCACGGGACTTGCCCTCGTGGTCGACAGCGAGAGAGGCGGAGGTGATCTTGCCAAACGGCTCAAACATCTTTTCAAACATTTCTTGATCAGTCTCTGGTTCCAAGTTCTTAACATAAACGTTAGTGAATTGGGCGCGGAGCTGTTCAGCCTTGGATTGACGGTCTTCCTTGGCAACGTGGTGACCGACAAAGACCTTCTTGTCGTTCAGCAGCATGCCGTCAACGTGCTTGATGGCACTATCAGCGGCTTCGGTAGATTCGTAGTGAACAAACCCGTAACCCTTGGAGTTGCCAAAGTCGTCAGTGGCAATCTTGCACGACAGGATACGACCAAAGGCCGAGAAGGTGTCGTGAAGAGCCTTGTTGTCGATGGATGGGTCAAGGTTCTTGATGAAGATGTTGCCCGCACCGGTACGACGGAGGGATGGGTCTCTTTGAGACCACATGATACGACAGGAGCGGCCCTTGATGGGCATGTAGTTGAGCTCTTCCAACGCACGCTCACCGTCGGAGGTCGCGTGGAAGTTGATGTAGGCGTAGCCCAAGGAGCGCTTAGTGACTGCATCACGGCACACTCTAATGGAGGCGACTGGACCAATCTGGTTGAAGACCTCAAACAGCATGGCTTCGGTGACAGATGGATCAAGTTCACCAACATACAAAGAGGCGTTAGTAGCTGGGGCGGTGGATCCCTCACCACCGGATTCATCGTTAGAAGTTTCAGCACCTGCAGCGGCAGCAGGGGAAGCAGAAGTCTGTTCAGCAGAGGTTGTTTCTTCGCCAGCTGGTTGCTCTTGACCCTTCTCGAGGGTGAGCTTTTCCATGGCCTTTTCAGCGGCAGTCACAGAGGCGTCGTCAGAGGACATTGTTGTTATTGTTATTTATAAGCTTTTGTTGAAAGAGGAAGAACAAGAGATAAAATATAATTCACACGAAAACCTGGTATATATATTCAAACGAATTAATAAAACGGATTTCGAATTTTTCTTTTTTATATTTTTTTTTCCTTTTTTTTGGTTTTTTTTTTTTTTTTTTTTTTTTTTTTAGATGTTAAAAAAAACTTTTTGGAGTGTGCAAAGCTCTAACTCTGGCTAGGATGGGTTATTAAGTAGTAAATTTATCCAGCGCGCGAACTGCTGAAAATTTTTTTTTTTTTTTTTTGGCCTCCCAAATAGGGAATTTCCCCCAACCCTGCGGACGTGCATATCTCAGTCCTCTCAAAGCACTGCGCGGCTGAACTGAATTTTTCAGCTCGCGATCGCGACCCCTTCGGAATTTCCGCAATATTAATGGCGATAAGATAGTATTTAACACTCCCCAGTGCCAGCGGTTTTTTGATCTAGAGAAGCAGCGAAAGCACGTGAAGGGGCCTCGGGGTGCCGTGTCTATCCAATTGGCCTCGCAGAGCTACCTTTTTTGCTTCTTTTCGGAGAAAAAAGAAGCCGCCGGAGGCTACACATTGCCCTGCGGGCGGCCTTCTTTTCCAGAAAAGAAGCAAAAGCTCTGGAACTGCCTCGCAGAGCTACCTTTTTTGCTTCTTTTCGGAGAAAAAAGAAGCCGCCGGAGGCACATTGCCCTGCGGGTTTGCTTCTTTTCGGAGAAAGAAGAGACTGTCGTAACCATACACACACCCTACGGGTTACTACTATGCCCTGTCAGCAGTACCAGTACGCGTATATATACTGGTTTTCATGGAACCACGTGACCGGGGATTGTACGAAGTTATACATTCTATCGCGTCTTTCCAAAAACAGCTCCGGAAGAGGGCCAAAAAAACAACAACAAAAAAACAACTCAATTATCACATTAGTACGGTTATCTATATTGTGCCTTGTGCATTATATATATATATATATATATATATATATATATATCTTTTTCTTTTTACTTCCATTCATCATTGTTCCTTGTGCTCTTTACGCTTCTTGTTGTACATGGCCATGATCTTTGCAGACGGCACCCGTACAGGCCAGAAATAGCTGGCAAACGCCCAGAGATGCTTTCGCTCCTTCTTCTGGCGGGCAGACGACATGTCTTTAATGCGGTCTTCAATGAAATCGCCAATGGTGATCAGATCCTTCTTCAGGAGCAATGCAAATTCCTGCCTATCCATGCCTTTCCCGCCTTGCTTCAACCGTCGCAAGCTGTGTCTGACAGGTCGCAAGGTCACCTTACATTCATCTTCGTCCATGCTTTCGTAATCGCTGTAATCATCTTCAAGCGCCGGTGTAGTGATCTCCGGCTTCTTGCTCGTCTTACGCGACGACGTCGACGAGTTGGTGCCATTGTTGTGTTTGCCATTAGACGACTCATTTTTAACCTTTGGTGCAATCTTGCGAGGCTGTTGCTTCTTCCGGGTTCCACTCACATCTTCGGAGCCTTGACGGGTTGTCTGGCCATCCGTTCCAGTCTCTTCTTCACCCTTCAAAACAGAAATCAAGTAATCAACCCGTCGGCCCAAATGAACTGAGCCGGGCATCTTGGGCCCAATTTTACCTTCCGCCCCTTCTCGCTGCTGCTTCTTCTCCACTCGATGTTCTTCGAGGAACATTTTATCGCCCATACCCAACAGCGGGTCGTCCCGAATGATATGCCACGAACCATATCCATGCTTTCGGATCCCCACCATCAATCTGGCATCTTCCGCTTCAGTCCATTCGCAGCTCCATCCCACGACAGGCTTGAGCTTGGCAGGAATGCGGTATTCATTGATCTGCTTTTCTGGAACTTTTTCTCTGATGATCCTCATGTCTTCTGGACGTTGCAAGATCAAATCGGCATTCAGACTCTTGACTCCTTGATAATCAAACAGAATCGCCTTTTTCTCTTTGCGTTTTAATAAATAATTATTCACCTTGCCCTCACCAGCCTCAATTTCTTTTCGTTCTTGTTCAATTGCTGCGGCACGGCGTTCGGTCTCCTTTTTAATCGTCTCCCGTGACATATCAACCAGCTCATCATATGCCTCTTTAACAAGCTCTGGCTTTCTATTAGATAAAGTTCCGTCGCTAAAGAGTTTCTCCCACATTGTAGACACGTCCCCAAATCGCAAGATGGCCTTGTACAGCCCACGGATTTCTCTTTCTACCAGAGAATTACCCATCCCGGCATTCAAGTCCTTCTTACGATTGTTCTTCTTCTTCTTTCGTTCAATCTCTTCGTCGTCTTCTTCAGTATTAAAGCCGGCATCTTTACGTTGCGCCTTTTGTCGCCGCTGGAACATGCTCAATTGCTCTTGAATGTATTCTTCCTCCTCACGTTTCTTCTCAGCTTCCTTGATCTTTGACAGATCTTCGGCCGGAATAATATCATCCCAATCCACATCTGCCTTATAGTCAGTCACTTCGAATTGCTTCAAAAATTCTTCACCGCCCAAATGCGATTCACCCAAGTCCGGCGTCGTAACATGGTCTTCGGCGTGATTCAGCACATCATCCAAATTCATATTTTCTAGCTTCTTTTGGTTATTGTTCTGCTTGAACATATTGCCTGCACCAAATTTAAGAATTTGACTCAATTCTGATGCGTTAGGCTCGGCCTTTTTGGATTGTCCTTTATCTGTGATACCTAGCGAAATGATGGCGTATTCAAGAATCATTTTTCTCCTCGCTCTTTCCAAAACTTCCTCCTCGACAGTGTCCTTAGACACAAACCGATAAACCATCACATGGGATTTTTGTCCAATACGATGGGCTCTTGCCATGGCTTGAAGGTCTGCCTGAGGATTCCAATCAGAATCGAAGATAATAACGGTATCTGCAGTCATCAAATTGATACCAAGCCCACCAGCTCTAGTACTTAGCAAAAAAACAAAATCAGGACTGTCTGGGGCATTGAAATGATCTATAGCAACCCTTCGGGTTGCAGCTGGCACAGTACCATCTAATCTCTGGAATGGCAGGCCCCTAATAGACAAGTAATCACCGAGAATATCCAACATTCTTACCATTTGACTGAAAATCAAGACTCGATGTCCATCCTTCCTCAGTCTCCCAAGAAGTTTATCCAAAAGTACCATCTTACCACTGTTCATAACCATTCCCTTAAGTGTGTTTTCCCGGGTACGTTCCATATTATTGACCGCATCATATTGGTTTTCAGCATTCGGAAAAAGGTAAGGATGATTACTTGCCTTTTTCAGTTCCACCATGATATTAAGCAAACTCATTTGCGAATTGCCACTTGCACCGGCATTAAGAGCAGAGTAATTTCTCGAAATGATATTCTTATAGTAGTCAGTCTGCATATCAGACATTTCAACGCGCAAAATTCTTTCTGATTTGGACGGAAGGGATTTTTCTACATCCTTCTTAAGACGTCGCAAGATAAACGGTTGGAGACGTTTGTGCAAGTCGCGGATGTATTCTTCCTGATCGGCATCAGGCGATTCAAAGTCAATCTCCTGATCAATCGACAATTGTCCCGGCATTAGGAAATCAACAAGCGCAGCCAATTCTTTGATGTTGTTCTGTAATGGAGTACCCGTTATGAGCAATCGGTTTGCAACCTTGAAATCGCGAAGAGATTCATACAGTGCAGATTCAGAGTTCTTCAACCGATGTGCTTCATCTACTGCCATGAATTGCCATTTGATATTGCCGAGATCTGACTTATCCTTTAGAATGTATTCATAAGTAGTTAAAAGACAGTTGAACTTCGGCTTCTTCGAACTAGGGTTAATGAAAAATTCATGATCCCGGATGGTTTGACGAGCCTTCGTATTACCCAAATATGCAATATAGTTCAAGTCAGGGGCCCAGAGATCCAAGGTTTCTTGCCATGCTGGAACTGTGGACAACGGGACCACAACGAGGAATGGACCATTTTGCTTTCTCGCATAAACCAACCACGATAAGAAGGCAACGGTCTGGACTGTTTTACCCAGGCCCATTTCATCAGCCAGAATACCATTTTGATTTCTAGACCATAAAAACGCCATCCAATTCAGTCCCGTCAACTGGAAATCCCTCAACTCACCACCTTTGATAAACTGGGGTTGTTCGTCAAGTTTTTCAAACCGCGGACGGGATGGTCCGTAACTGACGCCAAATGACGGCGAAATTTTGGACGATATTCTATTTTGGAACGAATCAACTTTTTCAGGTGCAATCCTGGCGATCTCCTCAGCATCTTCCCACGTACAATGATCATAATACAATCTTTTCCATTTGACCAAGTACTGCATTTTTGATGGACCCCCTTCAAGATCAGCTACACGCTCTTGAGTGACAATTCTTTCCACTGTCTTGAATTCATCGTACTCATCACGTCTTCTTTCACGCTCGATATCCATGGCTTCAATGTCCTCTCTAGTGGTGGCCGGGTCGTTCCTGATTTCCTGATCTAAGAGCACATATTGCTTGATGTAGTTGTCCAGTTTCTTTGCTCCTTTGTATTGTGACAGATCTTGGTAGGTCTCCCAAGTGTTATGAAGATGGGAAGACCCTAACCATTTCACATAATACTGTAATCCAGTTTTTGGGTCATCCGGATCATCCGCGCCTTCGATAGGCTCATGGTCGAGGATGGAATCGATTGTGACAACTAGAGTGGGGTTAGTGAATATATATCAAAAAAGCAAATAGTAAAAAAAATCCCTACCTGGTCCTGTATCCTCCGGCTCATATGCATCGGCTGGAATTTCATGAGCTTTGTATGTAACATAATCCTCAAACTCCTCGTCATCATCATCAATGGAATAATTGACGACCTTGTTGTTACGAGTGGAAAATCTCATCTGAGGAGCAAACTGCCCGCCCAACTCATCTTCATCGTTTCGCTTTTGTACTTTCCGACGTTTCTTGGCCTGAGATCGTCCATGTTCTCGACTTCTTTTGGAAGCTCCATAAATATCGTCGTCGTCGTCATCATCATCATCATCGTCATCGTCAACAAATCTGCCGTTCTCGAAATCATCCTCCATTTGGTTTGGCTTTTTACTGCGTCGTCTCCCTTTGGACAACCTCTTTTTTCTAGACGCAACAGCATCACTATCATCGTCACTGGATTCGGCGTAGGTGTTGGATCTGGATTCAGCGTCAGCAGAAAACCTCTCCGGGGCAGCATGAGCTCGACGACTTCTCCTTAAACCATACAATTCCGGATTCAGCTCGAAATCCGCGGAAGTGATAGGAGCAGCGGCAGGGGTCGCGGTCGACGACGAACTGTTATAGTCATTGACCCCAGGAGTATCACCACTAATGTCTTGCGTTACAACAGACGTGCCGTTTGGAATTTCATTGGAATCAAATGACATGGCTACTATTCAAGTCCAAAAGCAGAAGGTGAAAAAAATGGAGGGATGCTTTATCTGAAATGAAAGAAAGCGATTTTTTTGCTACTTTCCCTTCAACAATAAGAATAAGGACGAATATTTGTAAACAAACAAACAACAAAAAAAAAAAAAACAAAAAGGAAATAAGACAGATGAAAACAATAACCGCTTATAACATAAAATTAGTAAAATTGTGCGCCGTCTTAAGTCGTCAACACTCACCGTTTCTATGCGTCGATTATTAGGCCCGGTCAAACAAAAAAACAGAAAAGGATAAGGCCCACCAAAGAAACAAGAAACGTAGAAAAATAAAAACAAAAAAGGTTAAATCCTAAATCCCCTTTACACGTTATTACCCGCTTTGTACTATGCTCTGCGTGGTTTAATCCCCGTTCGGTGCTGGTTTTGGTGTAGAGGTGGTGTGAGAAAAACAAGTGAGAGAGGGAAAAACGGTAACAAAAAATTTGTCAGGCATTAGCCACTCAGCGTTAACTATCATAAGTTTATTTCATAGATCAGATTACAGTAATATAGAGCTTCTAAACTACATAAAGAACTGAATAAATTCACTTTAAACAGCGAAAAATTATTTCTACGACAAACGTTTCCGATACAAGACGGCCAGTTTGCTGCAGTTCTTTTCTCTTTTTATTATCTCCATGCGTATATATAATCGAGTGGACATGAATCGGAAACAAGTTCAATCTTCATATCAGTCTCAAGGAACCGGAGGTGCATGTCCGCAGTAACTCCGACAGTGAAGCTTAGGAGGACGCTCCTACAAAAGGAGGGCCCACACACACACAGGTGTTAGCCTGACACCACAGGGAAGATTGCAAGCAGATGCCTTGCCACAAGTACGTTACGCACTACCAAGGCCCTTCAAATACCCTACAAGTTTTCTGGTTCAAAAATCTTATCAATCATAGTTATCGGAAAACCTCTCAGGGGTACTCTACCATACTACGGCAGGTCATAGTAAGAAGAATAAAGACAATAAAAATTTTCCCGCCCGTACCGAGTTTTTTTGTTAACTAGTGACATGCGCGACGCGCAAATGAATTTTTGAGAACGGATGAAGAGTATTTTGTGGACTGCCGAGGTTGTGATTGAGCTTGAGAAGGGAAGACAGTTAGCTGCCGACTTCAATCGCAATATAGCTATGCCTCTTTCAACTATATAAATTAAAATTGCAATTCGTAATATATGTATATATAACCTATAGCTATATATAAATGCGCTTATATATAAATAATCGTAGACAAATCTCAACGAAGGTTATTTCTTCTTCAACTTTTTCCTTTCGATAGTTTGATAATCCAGAATCTCTATATCTTCGTCATCATTTCCATCTGCTACCTGCGAGTCGGTATTATGACGATGTTCTTTCTCCAGATCTTCAGACAACGTGAGATTATCAACTCGCCCTGAAAGAGAATGATTGTTAGTTGAAGATGAATAATCATGAGGCGACGCATGTCTTGACGACTCTGCCGTTCTAATGCCATTGTTGTTGTTGTGGTTATTATTATTAGTATTATTATTGTTGTTGTTGTTAGTACTCTCATTAGGTGATGCAACATTAGTGGAAGGCAAGACAGTGTTTGACTCCTTCAATTGCTCATACATCCATTTCAATAGCGTATTCCTCAAGACTTCTCGCTTATTATGCAAATAATCGTTCTTCCATAGCTTGGTTAACGAGCCTTTTGATTCCGGTGACTTGTCCATCATCAAATGGGCAAACTTTTCTGGGTAATGGAGAAATCTCTCGACATAATGCAAAATATAAATCCCGCAGTCACAGTAGTTAGGTTGTTGCGGTACCGTTGGATTGATTCCTCGAAAGATATCTCTGGTCAATTTGACTCCTTTCTTATCCCACGCCTCGGCAACGAAGAAATCCTTCAACGCTCTTACAGATGCAGAGTTGGACGATCCGATCGTGCGCAACGAATCCAACACAAACATGACCGGTGCATCATCTACAGCAGGCTTTTTTGGCGACTGTGTTTCGGATTTATCCCCGCCGCTGATTTTAACCGGAACAGGAATCGGGGCGTCTTTACAGGCCTCCAACTCGGAAGAAGACTCTGTTGCCGAATCATCTGTAGCATGCTTCAACGCACTCGGTAGGTTGTAAACAATCACCACATACCAATGCATTTTCCAGTTGATCGGTATAATCACATATTTCATTTTAAACAGGTCAATTTTGGAGGTCCATTTCTTGACATTTTCAAATCCTGAGCTTCCATCTGCGTTCTTTTGCATCAACTTTTCAAAGAAAAAAGTGTTGAACACATATGTACGCTGTTCCACTTCTAGATGGCGTTCTCCAGCACGCTGCTTAAGGAGCTTCATATAAAAATTCACCATGGTATCGTTCAAAAACTCCCCATCGTCCAACCGATTATAATCATTAGGGGTGATGGTAACGCTTTTACTATCATGAAAACGGAACGTGAACGACTTATCAAATTTTTCATGGTCTCTTTGCTTCTTCTCTTCTGCTGCTTTTATTGCCGACCGGTCGCTGGAATCTTCACTGTGTGTCTCCTTTGCAGGTGTGGTCTGAGCTCGAGTCGTTCGTTTCTGCGAACTAGTGGGCGGACTATTATCCACTTCTATAATTTTTTTAGTATCTGACCGCTTAGGAGTTAGCATTGATGCTGGCGGTGCTGTTGCCGCGGTTTTCACCGTGCTTTCTCTTTCATTCCCGTAGTTATTGCCATCATCATTATTACTAGCAAGAGCATTCTTCTTCTTTTCTTTGAAAGCTGGCCCATCCTCTTCCTTTTTAGAGTAAAAGTTATTAGGTTGCATGACATCGAAAAGAGAAGTAGACGGAGGTTTGACTGGTTCACGTTGGATAGCACGAGGTTTAGACTGCAACGGTCTGGAAAAAAATTCCGGCTTTGTTGAATCTTCTTTCATGTCATTCTTTTCATGGAAGATATTCTGGACGTCAATGTCGTTCAAACGGATAGCCAATCCAAGAACCTTGAAATCTTCCGCCAATTGAGCTAATGCTTCTGCCCCACCTTTCACTGTAAAAATCACGCTTGAGGCGAATCCAATTTGGCTACCGATGGACACCCTCGTCCGAGTCTTCAACCTGATCAGCAATTCGCCAGTTGCTTGGCAGTAGTTGGTGGAATCGATATCAGATTCTTTACATCGAAAACTTGCCGACGTCGTAGATGTCAGCTCCCACACTCTGGGCTTTGACTTATCATCCGTCTGCCACGAAATCCGTAAATCCATTCCCGCCTCAAGATGCTCTTTGCCTCCCAAGATGAACTTGTTAACATGCAAGATTCGATGCTGTGGCATACTATGTCTCCTAGCTTGAATGTCGGACGCCGGTTGAAAGCCATCGCCTCGACGACGCCTCTTGGCGCTACTTGACTCTGTCGAGCGCAGGATACTGCTATTACCCCGTAATGCCAACCGGTCAAGTCTACCGGGACCACCTGCTCTAAGAGAAAATTTACTATTCGATTCAATCGCCGTATTAATTTGATCGATTTGAAATCCTCGTGAAGACGCTACTTCCTTTCGTTTTCTCGGCTTTGGCGGTGCCTCCTCCTTTTCCTGTATGGTTTTTGGCTCCGAAAACCGGGCACTGGACGAAGGAGGTGGCGTTTTCTTTGGTAGCAGATCCTTATCAGATGAAAAAGGAAAAATCGTTCTCTTCGGATTAGACGGAGTAGGCATATTACCACTATTATTATTGTTGTTGCTGCTGTTGAAGAAAGGTGACGAATGAGGTCGATATCCACCAGGTATCCTAGGTTTCTTTGCATAAGTATTTTTTATCGGTCTATTACTATTATCCGGAGATGGTCTGCAAAAAACGAACATTAGTCTCTCTCAAGAACACAACACTTTATCATAGAAAGCACAACATACCGTGAATTAGGTCGTAATGATGTAAATTGATTAGACGATTTGACAGTCCGCGTGGGCTTCTGGCCAACGAGCTATAAAGAGGAATGCAGTGTTAATAAAAACAATATTGGAAGAAGACAAAAGAGCACCAGTAACTTACACTTATGTCGTCATCTGGTGAATCATCATATCTACTAGCCATTGTAGACAGACCCCCTGAATTACCAAAGTGGGTTCTGAAACAGAGTTGTGTAGATACAAGATTTTTTTTTTTCTTTAAAATATATGGCAAAAACTGGCAGTTTCTCTCTCAACAATACAAGTTTAGTGGTAGTAGTAGACACTGCTGCGGCGGAGGCGTTATACGCCAGAAATTAAATTCTAATTTCGTGATGTTTGACAGGGTAATACAGTAAAAAAAGAATCTCGGATCGGTCAACCGAGACTTCGCCGAAGTCCCAAAACCCACACTAATAACCACACACTGAGAACCCATTGAGTGGCTACTGAATTTGGTTAGTGCAAAAAAAGTGAAAAATTAGTCCTCTCACCAAATTTTTTTTTTCGGGGTTATTAATACCGCTACAATATGCTTCGACTAACTACTAAACAAGCTCGAGGGCTTGCTGCATCTACTACCAGGCTTCGGGTTGCCACTTCTGCTAACAGCAGTAGATTAATCCACATGACCTCCCCAGCTTTGCAAAAAAAGACTAACAATAAATCCTCCGGGAACAGTTCTGGAGATCCAGACCCAAATTCTGATAAGACTCCGTTCCAAGTCTTCTACGAGACATTCAGGAACGAGTGGAAAAAGAGCGAGGAGCTTCAAAGCGAGATCAAGGCTCTACAAGACGAAACTGGAAGAATGTCTGAAAGTGAATCTTTCAAGCGTGCCCGAGAAGCGTTGGAAAAGGCCAGAGCTGGAGGTAGCACAGCATCCAGCGCAGCAGGCAGAGGTTTGAAGAGCGTTGGTAGAGTTGTTGGTACTGGTGCTGCTTCGGCTTGGGATTCCAAGCTAGGTAAAGCTACCAGATCTGGTGTTTCCAAGACTGCTGATTCGGTTGACAAAGCTACTGAACCAATCAGACAAACTGAGTTTTATAAGAACGTTAAAGACGTCATTGACGACGGTAGCAGTATAAGATACGGAGGTTACGAAGAAAAGGAGGCTCGACGAAAACGTCGAGAACTCGAAGAAAAGAAGCGAATTGCGAGAAATCTGAAGGAAGGTATTAACAGTCAGGTGGTTGACGAAAATCCTGAAGCTGGTCAAAATGTGATTGCTCATGAAACGGCTAAACCTGATGCCGATTGGAGTGATCGTTTTGAACGAAGTGCATGGGGTAAGAAATGGTCCGATCTCAAGCTGGCATATGAAGAGTCAGAAAATGGACTTGTTTCTTCTGTTCGGTCCGTTACCGACAAGATTGGTTCCTTATTTGCCGAAACCGAAGCAGCACGCGTTGTTAGTCAATTCAAGCAAATGGACCCAAGTTTTAGACAAGAAGATTTCTTGCGGGATGTTCGTCAATATATCTTGCCAGAGGTCCTTGATGCGTATGTCAAGGGGGATGAAGAAACCCTAAAGATGTGGTTGTCTGAGGCACCATTCAACATCTATGCTCAACAGGCCAAAGAATACAAGCAAAAGGGGTTGTATTCTGCAGGTAGAGTTCTTGACATCAGAGGCGTTGATATTATGAGTGCCAAAATTTTGCAGCCAGCCGAAATTCCGGTTTTTGTTATCGGCTGTAGAGCACAGGAAGTTCACATGTACCGAAGCATCAAGACTGGTGAAATTGAAGCTGGTACTGAAGATCACGTTCAGCTTTCCACTTATGCTATGGTCATGACTCGAATTCCGGAGGAAATGAAGAACCCTGAAACCAGAGGTTGGAAGCTTTTGGAGCTTGTTCGCGGTCAATCCAGAGACTGGATGTAATACGCCCACAGAGGCGAAATTAGATTTTCTCATCCCTTGTTGTAAATATGTATTTGTAGATATATAATCGAAACAATTTTTTTTTGTACCTTTCAGGGGAGTTTGCAATTAGTAGTGTAGTATTCGTTAGGGCTTTTTTGATTTAGTAACCTTCCGTTTCTTGAATAGCGATTTTGAAGACTCTGGTTTAATATCATCTTCTTCCTTAATGGACTCCTCTTGTTTAACATCTTGCCTAATATCACTTTCCTGTTTAACATCACTTTCCTGTTTAATATCACTTTCCTGTTTAACATCACTTTCCTGTTTAATGTCCAATCGTTCCTTTTTAGTAAACAACGCTTCCGAAAGAATCAATGGCTTTTTATACACTCGTTCTTCGGTTGAAATCTTATCGTGAGGATCTCTGGTACGCTCCCTTTTCGAGCTAGTGATTTTTGAACTGAAAAATTTCGACTCAGGTTCCGACTTTTGTTCCCGTGGTGCATCTTCTCCATTAAACACATCCACCGACGATATTGGAGCGACAGTGGTCCATTGCGAAGGCATTGGAGCCTCAGCAACCACTTGCGGAGTTTCGGGCACGGTAGTTTCCGGTGAGACATTATTTTGATGACTTTTGGCTTGTGAAGTTACTCGTTTGGAAGCATCGTTTACTTTCAAGCCTAATTCTTGATCGATCTGTCTTAAAGCTGCGTTTGCAGCTCTGGACTCCTTTTCATATTCGCTCCTGGCCCTGTTGAGCGATTTGATTGTGCTTTCAAGATTGTTCTTATGTTTCCACGAGGCTTCGTGTTGTGAACGCCCTAATTTAGTATCATCAACAAACTGAAAGTTAGCGCAACAGGTTTAAAAAGGACGGTTGTAGTAACACTTACTATACTGCAGGTTTTACACCAGTATCTAGCAGGCATAATATTCCCCCCCCGTCGTGAAAAAGTTCACCTCCCAACTTACGGATTACACCTATAAATAATGAGCGATAGCCGGACTAAATACCATGGTGCGGATAAAGACAGTCGCCACCATAAGCGGAAGCACCATGATGATAGCAAGGGCGAATCTAGAAAACATAGACATGGGCATAGGCACAGACATCGCCATCGCAGCCGAGAGTCTGATCGAAAAAGAACCAAACATGACCACAAAGATAAAAAACTAGAGGAGGAGACAAAAGAATCGTCATCTGATGAAGGCGAATGGGTGATTACGGCAGACACAGGCAGTTTTGATAACAGTTCAGATGGGGAAGAAAAGCAGCCAGTGGTGGAGCCTGAAGAATTGCCCGAGAATAAAGACTCTGTCGGTTCTTCGCTATTAAACAAGATCAGTGCAAGATTGATTAAAGCTAGAATGAAAAATGACTCAGCGCTGGTTTCTGAGCTTGAACAAGAATACAATCGATTGTCTAATAACAACAGGAACGTTGGTAGTGAAAAGAATGTCACAATTATTGACCAAAGGTTTACACCAAAATTTGATAACACTGCCGATTCTGCGGGCCATGATCCAACTATTCAGGAAATGCTTCGCGAGGAGTTGGAAACACGTGGTCAGGGCGATTGGCTCGATAGACAGGCTGCAGCCCAGATTGGTCGGGATGCTGGATTTGAAAATGATGTGGATTATCAAGCTGAACAGGCAGATCAATTGGCAAAAGTGACCCAAGATAAAGAGCTGAACAAGCGGAACCGTGCAATTGAGAAGACTAGACAGTTGAAGTCTTCAGTGGAAAATTGCTACCTATGTCTCGACGAGGGCGAAAACAACAAGACGGCCGTGGTTTCAGTTGCAACCCGGACGTATCTGTGTATGGCACCGGAACCGAGCATAGCGAAGGGGACGTCGGTGATTGTGCCATTTGATCATAAAACGAACTCGTTGGAATGCGATGATGATGAATGGGAAGAGATTCGAAATTACATGAAGATGCTTACGAAGATGTGGGCCGATCAGGGCCGTGGTGTTCTATTCTATGAATCAGCTATTAACCGATCAATGCGCCATCACGGTAGCATTGTGGCCGTTCCAGTCCCGCCACATTTGGTGGAAGAGGCGTCTGGATTTTTCCGCGAGGCCATCCTATCTTCAGACGACGAATGGAGCAGCCACCACAAGATTATTGACACTGGGAAGAAGGCGGAAAGTGGATCGGGCAGATTTGCGTTTAGAACGAGTATTGCAAAGGAGGCACCGTATTTCCACGTCTGGCTGAATATCAACGGGGGTCTTGGTCATATTGTGGAGAACACGGACAGGTGGCCCCGAGGGGATTTATTTGCACGGGATGTGATAGGAGGCATGCTTCGATTGGACCCTGCTCTTATCCGCAGGAGGGGCACCTGGGGGTCACGAAAGCATTTTGACTACTTCCAACGACTGTGGAGGGCGTATGATTGGACTGAAGGAGTGGAGTAGGGAGAGAAGAAAGAAAAAAAAATAAATTATATAAATATTTTAGAGGGGATGATAATGTTAGTATTAGTGAGGAGGAGGAAGAGGAGAAGAAGAAGAAGAAGAAGCAGACGAAGAAGATGACAAAAACTGGGAGGGATGGGGATGAGGAAGAGAGTTGAACATGTCGACGATCGTTGTTTCTAGTTTGATATAATTGATGCCTACCAGATCGTCTGAGTCCGAGGTGTCAAAGGAGCATTGGCGGAGAAGTTCCTTGTCTCCGGTACCGGGGACACCCTTGGAGAGATGCTTGGAGAGATGGGGCAGCTTTTGGGCCACTAGGTCGACGACTTGCTGCGAAGAAATGTTATTGGAGGCCACAAACCAGCGATTAGTTATACAGGGGAAAAGCTGGATTGCCTTGACATGGGCCTTTGCAGCGTCTCTGACGTCAACGTAGAAGGGGAAGGGGAACGGATCAAGCTGTTTCTTGTCATGGGGGTTGTTAAAAAGGTTGTATATGCATTTGATTGAGTCGTTTAGCTTGGAGTGGTCTGCCCAGTCCACATGGTGTATTATGGGACCAAAGACCATAGGCAAGGTAATGCAAAGCATGGAGAACCTGGGACCGAGGAGGTCTGAGTAGTGTTTCCACGCATACGTCTCAGCGAACGTCTTTGCGCCCAGATATGCATTGTGTTCGCTGGAGAGCGCCTCGTCGTTGGAGATGAGGTTGACGTCCCTGGACGAGTAGACCTTGGTTGGGTCGGTCAGACGGGAAGGGCTATTGAGCATGGCCGCAAAGCAGGACCCAATAATCAGGACCTGGACCCGATGTCCATAGTTGTGGACTGCAGAGATCATGTTGGTGTTCACCTTGATGATGGGCTCAAACAGCTCGTTCTTGTTGTTATTGTGGAACTCGAGCTTCGGGGTTGCCAGATGTATGACGTGGGTAATGTTTGGGTTGAACTTCATGACGAGATCAAAGCAATTCTGCCTGGTCATGTCGTCTATCTGGACATATGCCAGATTAGGCTCACAGCTTTCATATCTGCGCTTGATCCGCATCTCCTGGTCCCTGTTGCGGACGGTTACAATGACCCTGTAGTCCTGCTTGATCAGTAGGTCGAGGACGTGAGACCCCACATAGCCGCTAGCCCCCGTGAGCAGGATCAGGGCATCTTCTGGGTTCGACATGAGGGCGTTTTGTGGGGGGAAAGAGACAGAGAGAGAGAGAGAGAGAGAGAGTTGGAGGCGGTTATATTTCTATATGATGAGTTGTGGTGTGTTGTGCTTTGGAAAAAAAAAAAAATAAAAAAATAAAAATAATAATAATAAAAATCGGGCGGTTTAAATATAGAAAAGAGGTAAAAAGATTATTAAAACCTTAAATATATAAGTTTCTTTTCTTTTTTGTTACCCTCAGTGTTTTGATACCACCGTTTGGTGGAACAATCGATATTGTACTGCAGCTGCGTTCGTCCCATTTGGGCAATTTTAGCTGGAAGGGGTGACGTCAGGCCGGATGCGGCTTGACTGACTGTTTCTGAATAAGCTCACTGAATGCCTCGGGAGTATTATGTCCCGTTGCCATAATTAGCAGCACACAAAAAAGGGGAGACAGCCCCTACTCACGAAGATCTTGAGCACGCACATGCGATTTGGGTGGCAGCATTTAGCTAGCTATACGACCCTTGTCCGTATGCACACCTAGCGGTGGCGGCTGCATCCCACACGCCATCTAGCTACAAACGATGGCCCGAAGTAGGTGGATCGGGGCCGTGTGACGTTGTAAATCCTCTTACTGGGCAGGCTGATTGTCACGCAGTCCCATCGAATCGTCCAATCTCAACCCCCCCTCTCCTCCGTACTCCTCGAGGCGGATGTGTGCACATGACCAATGATTCTCGGGGGGAAGTAGCTGACAAAAAAAAAAAAAAGAAAAAAAGCAAATCCACAGCGGTGGCTCATCTGTGGCGCGGGAAATGAAATCCTCTTCCCCAAAGGAGTAAGCGGGCTCTATCATATCAGACATGACGTCTAAACGTCGCCGATCCGGATACGAAGCTTCCGATGACTCAGGTGGGCTTCGAAAAGAAGCCGAAGAGTAGCTCTTCCAGACGGCTCCTAGTAACTTTTTACTTCTTTAATTTGAGCCCGCCTCCTGCAGGACACACGCGGATCCCGGAAATCACAGCATCGATTTCTTCCTTAATTATTCTTACCCCGATTCGTCTTTGTCTCTGGATTGAAATGTTCGCATACTACCATACCACGGTGCATGATTGAGGGCTAGCGTCTAGGGTGTAGCCTCCGGCGGCTTCTTTTTTCTCCGAAAAGAAGCAAAAAAGGTAGCTCTGCGAGGCAATTCCAATGCTTTTGCACTAGCGTCTAGGGTGTGCAGGGTGCCCTGAGTGCTACGTTTCTGAGAAAAGAAAATATGCATATGTGCGTAGGGGAATTGGCTTTCTTTGTATTTTCAAAACTAGACGCTGGGGAAAAGGCACAACAAACAGTATACATACGTATAGTTTTTTTTTTTTTTTTTTTTTAAAGAGTAACTGGGGCCACACCATCATCTATTACGTCGTTGATAGGCCAATTACCTCCTATAAGAAGCAGAAATGGATAGGTTCTCAACGCCTTTTCTTTTGTTTCCACTTCTTTTCTAGAGATAAGGCGGCTCCACCAGCACATGGGTCCATGTATTGCCCTGCAGGCGGCCTTCTTGTCTAGAAAAGAAGCAAAAGCACTGGAGTTGCCTCGCAGAGCTACCTTTTTTGCTTCTTTTCGCAGAAAAAAGAAGCCGCCGGAGGCTACACCAGCACATGGGTCCATGTATTGCCCTGCAGGCGGCCTTCTTTTCTAGAAAAGAAGCAAAAGCACTGGAATTGCCTCGCAGAGCTACCTTTTTTGCTTCTTTTCGGAGAAAAAAGAAGCCGCCGGAGGCTACACCAGCACATGGGTCCATGTATTGCCCTGCAGGCGGCCTTCTTTTCTAGAAAAGAAGCAAAAGCACTGGAATTGCCTCGCAGAGCTACCTTTTTTGCTTCTTTTCGGAGAAAAAAGAAGCCGCCGGAGGCTACACCAGCACATGGGTCCATATATTGCCCTGCAGGCGGCCTTCTTTTCTAGAAAAGAAGCAAAAGCACTGGAATTGCCTCGCAGAGCTACCTTTTTTGCTTCTTTTCGGAGAAAAAAGAAGCCGCCGGAGGCTACATGAGTCGCGTATGACTAGATCTACTACATAGGCTCGTCCTGACCTGCTGTTTTAACAAGAAAAAGACAACTCTGCGAGGTCCAATTATGTTTTCGCTTCGTTTCAACAAAAAACAAGCTTAAAGACCATCCCCCCGATATACAGTGGACACTGGCTAGGGTCCGTCACGTGACTGACTGGACTGAGATATTCGTGGTGGGCGGATCAAGCTGTGGTGGGCATAACACCCGGTGCGCTTAGCTAAGCGGCGCGGGACGGAATGGATTTGTTCGACAGCACCTTGGACTTTCGTACAGTTTCAATAGGAAAGAGCAGATAGCATGACATCGACGGGCAACGAGACACAGGAGGGGAGCAAGAAGTTCCTTGAGGACGACGACTCGTCGGAGCTGAGTGAGCTGGACGATGAGATGGTGGACTCTGAGGCAGAAACAGAGCGATTGGTCGAAGATGATCAGGTGGACAATAAACGGAGGTTAGACCTGGACGAGAGTAGCCCCAAGAAGCGGCGGCTGGACCACGAAGGGCAGAGCGCGGAGGAGCACGAGCGGGCTAAGGAGGAGGCCAAGGTTGAAGAGGAGGTTGATGCTGACAATGAGATGGAGGACGACGAGCCCACTGTTCACAACAATGGGAGTGATGAAGACGAAGATAATAATAATAGTAATAATACTAATAATAATAACAACAACAACAACAGCACCAACAAGAGCAACAACGACAATAAAGAAGGCACCGAGATTAATGACGATGACGACAATGATAATGATAATAACAGCCACCACAAGAGTAATACTAACGAGGAAGAAGAAGAAGAGGAGGAGGAGGATGAAGAAGAAAACAAGCCGATTACGCCACCGGTTAAGAATAGCGTGGAAAGCGAAAAGAACAGAAAAGAGGCTATATCATTGCTGACAGAGATTGAAATTGCATTTGCAAAATTACGGGATAAGCTCTACGAGGATAGGATGACCCGTTTTGTCGCTGAAATCGAAATGTGCATGGATGGGACACATCCAGAGCTGGCCAAGGTATCGAAGCAGATTGAGAGCATCCGAGACGAGAAATTGGTCCGGGCAAAGCGTCAGCGCGATTATCAACGCAGATGCATCGACAACCAGACCCGAGCATCTCGGGATCAGCTCCATCAGCAGTATTTGAGAGATGTGGCTGACACTCGAACTAAGTTATTAACGAAGACCACCGAGCAATGGTATGGAATCAATAGAGAACGAAGGGCCATGGACAACATGGTCCCAGACTTCACGTATATGCCACCAGATTCACGGTCAACCCAATTGCGCTATCGGCAGATGGTCAACGATGAAATCTCTCTGCTGATGGGCTTTGCTAAGCATTTTGGCTTCCCCACCGCCCCGGAGATGGATTCAATGAAGGAGGACGAGATAGAGAGTGATCTTGTGGCCCTGGGGCTCCGATGATGTTATTTTGTAATATGTACGACTATTTATGGCTTTACGTCGATCCATTGACAGGGTCTGTCTGCTAATTCCTCTTTTTTATATCAGTGGAGTTCAAACCGTAACGGCAGGAGAGGGCCTACCCGAGGAATCGATTCTACTGGTTACATTATAATGTACGTAATCTTGAAATACAACTGTTTCATACTACTGACTTCGAATTCATGCAATATACTAGTTGGGAGTAGATAGAATTGGAAAAAAAAAAAAAAA